>VOPJ01005468.1:0-14388 GCA_014673585.1 Semibalanus balanoides | reverse complement strand
AAATTGATGCTGGATAAGGTACTCAAACTTTGACGTCGTTATCTGTTACTGTTTTCAAGTTATTGCGGAAATACGGGAGGGGGTAATATTTACCCCCCCACCTACGCCGCGCGGGTAACAGACTCAGCGAGAAAGTTATGACATACATAGTACATGCTTAACATTTGCAGGGTGATGAAGGCGAGGGTGCCTACTTCAACGATTACTGCAACTGGGAGAAGATTCCACAGTTTAATAAATACATCATGGAGTCTCCGGCAGCAGAGATAGCAGGCCGACTGATGGAGTCTCAGGTCAGTATTAGGTCACCAACAGGTCAGGTCAGCAATAGGACTCCATTACGGGTGTGATGTCAGGTCATCTCAGCTGAGGTTGTGAGTCATTTGATGGCATCTCAGGTCAGAAGTTGGCCACTTACATTACATGTATGGTCAGCCGTCAGGTCTGGTTAGGTCCCCAGCCAACGTTGAACTTGGGCACTGATCGAGCACAATCGTTTAACCCCATTGTGCCCGATCAGTGCCGAAGTGAATTGTTGGCTGGGTCAGGTCAGGTCAAAACTGGTCCTGTCCTGCTCATACGAGTTGCGACTGCTACTAGGTCATGACTATTCAGACAGTGCGATACACAATACATATAATTGATTGCTCTGTTTGGTTTGACTATTGTATCTTTTGAACATGGCTTACTTGGTTTGTGTAGGTTATAGCGGCTTCTTTCTGAGACCTTCAGTGTAGCTGAAGTGGCGTTGCAATCGCGTCAGAACATCTTGTAGAGCTGATGGCACTGTGTTGAATTCGCTCACCACTTGATGTCCTGCGCTGTGACTGCAGGTGACAGCTATCTACCACGAACACGTGCTGACCAAGGAGCCGGGCACGGTGAAGCTCACGCCTTGGCACCACGACCAGAGCTACTACCCGATCGACGGCACCAAGGTCTGAGCTACGCACTGCACAGTGCACACTGGTAGTGGCTGCCGCCGGTGACTGTCACTCTTTCCCAGCACTGCTTCTCTTCACCTTCACCTTCTCTTCACCTTCACCTTCTCTTCACCTTCACCTTCTCTTCACCTTCACCTTCTTTCACTTTCACCTCTCTTCACCTTCCCTTCTCTTCAGCCTTCACTCTTCTCTTCGCCTTCACCTTCTCTTTGGCACCTTCACCTTCTCTTCCTTCACCTTCGTTCAACTTTCACCTTCTCTTCACTTTCACCTTCTTTATCCCACTTTCATTCTCCTTTCACTTTTCAACCTTCTATTCACTCACCTTCATCTTCCTTCCACCCCCTTCCTCCTTCTCCTCTCACCATTCACCTCCTCTCTTCCACCTCTCTCCACTCTCCTTCCTCCTCCGCTTCAACCTTCTCTTCACCTCACTTCTCTTCACCTTTTACCCTTCTCTTCAACCTTCCAACCTTCACTTCGACCTTACTTCTCTTCAACCTTCACCTTCTCGTTACCTTCACGCTTCTCTTTCACCTTCAACTTCTCGTTCGCCTTCCACGCTTCTCTATTCACTTCACCTTCTCTTTTACCTTTCACCTTCTCTTTCACTTTTCACCTTCTCGTTTCACTTTCACTTCTTTACACTTTTCACCTTTCTGTCACCTTTACGTTCTCTTACCTTCACCTTTCATTCAACCTTCACCTTCTCTTCAACACCTTTACCTTCTCTTACCTTCCCTTCTCTTCACCTCACCTTCTCTTCAACCTTCACCTTCTCTTCAACCTCACCTCTCTTTCACCTTCACTTCTCTTCAGCTTACCGTTCTCTTCACCTTCACTTCTCATTCACTTTCACTTCTATTCAACCTTCACCTTCTCTTTCACTTTCACTTCTTATTCACCTTCACCTTCTCTTCACCTTCACCACTTTCTCACCCTTCACCTTCTCTTCAACTTCACCTTCTCTTCAACTTCACCTTCTCTTCACCTTCACTTCTTTCACCTTCCACCTTCTCTTCACCTTCTCTTCACTTTCACCTTCTCTCACCTTCACCTTTCCTTCACCTTCACCCTTCTCCTTCACCTTAACCTTCTCTTTCACCTTCACTCTTCCTCTCACTTTACCTTCTCATCACCTTCACCTTCTCTTCACCCTTCACTTCTCTTCAAACCTTCACCTTCTCTCACCTTCACTTCTCTACCTTACTTCTCTTCACTTCACTTCTCCTTCGACCTGTCACCTTCTCTTCACTTTCACGTCTTCTCCTTTTCACTGTTCACCTTCTCTTCACCTTCACCTTCTCTATCACCTTTCACCTTCTCTTCACCTTCACCTTACCTTCACCTTCTCTTCACCTTCACCTTCACCTTCTCTTCACCTTCACCTTCTCTTCACCTTCACATTCTCTTCACCTTCACCTTCTCTTCAACCTTCACCTTCTCTTCACCTTCACCTTCTCTTCACCTTCACCTTCTCTTCACCTTCACCTTCTCTTCACTTTCACCTTCTATTTCACCTTCACTCTTCTCATCACACTTTCACCTTCCTCTACTTCACCTTCACTTCTCTTCCACCTTCACTTTCTCTTACCTTCACTTCTCTGTCACCTTACCTTCTCTTCAACCTTACCTTCTCCTTTCACCTTCAACCTTCTCTTCACCTTCACCTTCTCTTCACCTTCACCTTCTCTTCACCTTCACCTTCTCTTCACCTTCTCTTCACCTTCTCTTCACCTTCTCTTCACCTTCACATTCACCTTCTCTTCACCTTCGTCCACCGATATTCTTCATTCACATTTTGTGTGTATTGCCTTCCTCGTGTTTGAGTCATGTGGGCACAACTTACAATGCTTGAGTCGTGTGATCTTTCGTGATGCTCAGGCCGTAGGGAGTTTTTGTTTTGTCTGCGAGGTGATACCATTTACAGTGTTAGTTTTAACTGTAACGCTGCGAACCAGCAACCTGTGTCTGCGATGATGGCTAGCGTAAGTTCCTGACACCGATGCCATTTATCCGGTGTGATGTCACCAGACACCAGTGACGTCATCTGTGCAGTGTGCACAGCTGACGAGCCGAGCCGCCGTCTGTCTCCACAGGTGTGCAGCATCTGGATGCCGGTGGACTCTGTCCCGATCGAGACAGCCATTCAGTTTGTGCGCGGTTCACACCTGTGGAGCTCGTGGTTCTACCCGCGAAAGTTCACATCTGGTCGGAGGTACCCACTGTCACAGTGTACCGGAGGAGTGCCGCCCCGGCTGTACCAGGACGTACCTGTGGAGGAGATCGACGGGGGAACACATGAGCTTCTCAGTTGGGCCGTGGAGGTCAGTCACCAATTGTCATCAATTTTGACAAACTATCACCATTTTACAAATTTGTTCAACAATGTTCAACAATTTTCATCAATCGCACCCATTTTTAACAAAATGCATCCATTTTCACCAATTGCACCCATTTTCACTCATTGCACCTATTTCACCAAATTGCATCCATTTTCACTAGTGTTCACCGATTTGTACACATTTTCATAAATTTTACGAAT
Source organism: Semibalanus balanoides (assembly GCA_014673585.1). Lineage (NCBI taxonomy): Eukaryota > Metazoa > Arthropoda > Thecostraca > Balanomorpha > Balanidae > Semibalanus > Semibalanus balanoides. Next base: position 10,899 of record VOPJ01005468.1, on the reverse strand, counting down.
TTGCAGTAGATAGGTATGATAAGGGTTTTCACTCAGACTTCTGTTTATCAGTTATATCCGTCACATTTCGTTCCCTAGCATAGGCGGTAGGAGCCCGGGGGGGGCAGGAGGCAACTGCCCCCCAACATTGTCGGATTTAACATATACGCACTAAATAAAGGGAACGTTGCATTTGGAAAGATCGACTTCAAATGCCTTTTGCCCCCCAACTTCAATGAGTTCCTACGCCCCTGTTCCCACGGTGAACGGGTCCAGTCAGTGGATTTGAGCGATCTCCAAGACGTTGTCATGGAGTGTTTTGTTTGCATATTAACTCAAGAATTGTGTTGACATTTAGTATGCTGCGGATAGACCTAGCGTAACATAAGGTCAGTGCCCATAATATCGCAACCACTAGCAGCCACTGGTGGTCCAGGGGGGCTACTCTTTTGAAAGTCAAAATATATTTTTCTTAACGGTACAGAAGCCAATGGTATAAATGATTATTGGTTACGAAAAATTCACGTCTGGAGTCCTATTATTTTAAATTTTACACTTATTATTCTGTTTTGGCATTTGCTTTGTTTCGAACTTATAAACGATCGTCACTTAAACAGAGTAGCGAGATTTACCTATAATGGTCGCACTAAAAGAACGATAAATAAACTTGATGAGCTAATGTTATGGGTTTTGTTTACATTATCAAGATCTGTTCGTCAGCTGTTATCAGTGCTCTACGAGTTGTTTTTCTATTGGCCAGAGCTAACAAAATATATGCTACGCGTTGTAATTTAAGAGCAAATGCTTCTAGTAGCGAAAGCCTCTCGGCGACCATCGATTACTTAAATGCTTCCCAGTATGTGATCTCGGCGACTTTGAAATATCTCAGCATTTTAAAGTGAATCTGAGGAAATGAAGCATATGCTAAATTCAGATAAATATGTTCTACAGACTAGTGTCAACAACTTCACATGACCAATGTGAGTAGGCACACTCCCTTTCAATCCGAAATATCATGGCAGGTTAAATGATAAATCAAAAAATGCATCAGGTCAACAAGCTTAGATGCTTAAAGTACCTACTGTCACTTTATACACCCATAAACACCCATTACATAAAAATATTGTTCTGCGTTATCTTGTGATACATGTGAGATATTAAATCGATAGAGTTTCAATATAAAAATCTAAATACAATATTGTGACATTTAATTAGCAGGTAAATTATAAATATACTTATTTCCGAGTTCATGATCGTTATTTTCCAATCACCATTTGGCAGCGTAACGTATCTGACGATTTTTTTCCCATTTTTTTCATGTTTTAATAGGAACTATCCATTATTTTTATTTATCTACGAAATACCAAGGCAGTGAAAATCATTTGCTATATGCTTAAATGTGACGCCCCACAAGAGTGATGAAATGATATCTGAGTTCGAGTGGAGTGATGAAATGATATCTGAGTTCGAGTGGACCAATGTTCTTGAAAAAACGATGTCAACATGTCAACATGTTTTGCGCTGTAACATTCAAATAATGCTAACAAACTGCATGCATCAGGAAAGGGGACGTTCAAAAGCATATTGTTTCTATAACTTTACAAAAGACGGACGACCAAACTGAAGAACAATTTTCGAACACTTCTTTTTAATTGAAAAATGACGTTTGAGATAAAACAATGCCATAGTAATGTTACAAAGGGGCAAGTGCACATTTCAGAGTAGATAGGAACTCTATTTGAACATCACAGATTATATACCAGTAAAGAGTTGGCGATGAAGAAGTGAGCGCGAAGGAAATGTATGGTGAATTTCAACTCAATCGAGCAAGTAGTTTATGAGATACAAAAAGAGTGCGCACGTGTGCACGTGCAGATCCACCCACCCCTGACTTGTGGGAAAGTGGCGGCTGAAAGGTCCCTAGCCAACACTAAACTTTGACTTCAACCTACCGCTCAGGCGCTCCTGAGATATGCAACAAGGGGTGTGCCAACGTGGCGCCACGTGCAGAGCCACCCCACGGCCTGCCTGAAACTTTTGGAAGAACGGAGCTGAGAGATCAACTAACGCACACAACCAAATTCGAACACAATCGGCTCAGCAGTTCCTGAAGGATATATACATAGGGGTGTGGCACGTGCGCACAGGGTGCAGAAGCACCTCACCCCTGACCTTGTGGAAAGGCCCCTGAGGCTGAGAGGTCCCTAGCCACTCACCAAATTCGAACACAATCGGCTCAGCCGTCTTGAGATACAGAATAAGGGGTGTGCCTACGGCGCACAGTGCCCAGAGGCACCTCACTCCCTGTCTGTGTAAAAGTGGCGGCTGAGGGTTCCTAACCACACACCAAACTTCGAGAGACAATCAGCCCGCCTTGCGGAGTTTTTGCGACAAAAACAACCTTTAAAAGATCCCTCACCGCCCATGAGCCACGCGCAGTGGTAGTCACCCACTTGAGTCGGCAACTATGGTAAGAAACATAGTTGATTGTTGGGGCTTTCTCAGCAAAAGAAGACCGCTTGTCAATCGAACGTGGCGGTTGCAAAAGATATGAGCTTCTCAAAAGCCGTCCGCCATGGGTTTGGTCGGGCCGCTCATACTCAGATTTTTTCTCAATATACCACGTAAAGAACGAGCGAGCGCTTCGCGCTCGGCTCGTATTACTGACCGGTCCGCCGACGAAATTATCTGGAAAAACAAGGTTTGCAAAATAAGCGGAGGTCCGAGTGGAAAGCACGAGGACGCAGAGGTAAATTTGCAAAACCGAGGTTTTCCCAGATATTTCGTCAAGGCTAAGGTCCCGTAAAGATTTTTATCATATGTCTCAGTATGTTTTTAGCATTACGCGAGCGTGTGGTAAAAGGTTTTTCAGCTCTCAGAAAATCAATGTTAATGTCAATTGTCAAAGCTTTTCGGCTCGCCGGACAATTTATATTTTACCCCAACTTTATTTAACACAGTTTTTCAAACGGAGGTTTAGACATATGAATAAAAATAAATACCACACTTAGGCCGATATCATTTCTTTAGGACCGAGGTCGTTGTTGGATTTTCCGCCCGAGACCGAAGGTCGAGGGCACCAAGGCATAAGGCAACTTAAATACTAGGTAGTGCGGGTTTGCCGCTTCAACACAGGGCAATGGGTGCACGGTTTGACAACTAATTACAATTTTTATCCTAAGCCAGACATATTTTGCCAAATAATGATACACCATTGGATTTAAATTTAATTATAAAGCGTTTTGAATCATATGAAAACAAATAACTAAGCATCCAATTAAAAACTCATTTTCCGAAGCTTGATGAGGTGGCGATGTACTTAAGCATTGTGGTTGACGTTGTCTGATGTTAACAACATCTGACCAAACAATCAGCTGACGGTTTTGCAAGTTGGATGAGGTGGCGATATACTTAAACATTGCGCTGCCTGTTAACTGCATGAAACGAAACTGGCGCAACCGTCAGCTGACGCTACTGCAGTTGGATGGAGTGGAAACGAATCTGGCGCACTTGGGTTACTATTCGGTATCTCCGGAATCGGAGGACAAATCATCAGCTGGCCCGACTTTCTTTTTGGTGCCTCAATACCCCGGACCCCCCGACCTAAGGCCGATATAGATTTCTTTAGGACCTAGTCGTTGCTATGATTTTTCCACCTCGACCTCGGTACTCGGGCGGAACAATCCAACAAAGACCTTGGTCCTAAAAAAAATATTTTATCTGTCCGTGTGGTATATATATATTTCCTACATGCCGGAATATTGCTTTAAAGCATAGCACGAAGCCTAATGCATTAATTAAGTAATATTAAAGTTAGTTAACATTTAGTTTAGGCCGGGCAATGAAACTTTTGTTATCCTGCCGACCTATCAAATAACATGGGAATTCGGGTTCAGAAAAATTTCTGGCAGCGTTTAACATTTTCCTGCCCGGCTCGTGTACTTTAAAGAAATTAGCTCATCCTTTGATTTTTTTTTTCAAAAGCACAATTTGAATTATGATTTTCAAATACAACTTTCCTTTTTAATAATGTCAGCAAATACCAATAACATAGCGGCGAATCCAGGACAGGAAGACGCAAATTATTAATTTCATCAAAACTATATACGATACTCTCCACAAACGTCAAACGTGGCTCAGCAATCAAATTCGAATGTATAGTCGCGTAAGATTACTGTATAGCCTCTTGCCCAGGTGGTGATGGAGCCCACAATCACAGAATTCTTGACATTCCTTATTTTTATGGCCCACATTCCTTCGAATAAAAAGTCAAATATATTCGGCTGGAGAACCCTTTCAGCCCAGAAAACTTGCAGTTAGGGTTTTTTTCAACACGGGCTACAAAACCGCTATCTCAGTTCAAAACCCATGTTGAAGGTGAACTATTTCCTTTAAAGCATACACCGGCATGTAGGAAATCGAGGATTCTCCATGGCACCGAGTGGAAGATAACAATATATTTTCCAAGAGTGTGACTGAGAAAACCGAGCGACGAAGGAGCGAGGTTTGTCAGGAACACACGCGGCAAATATTTACTATCTTCCACGATGGAGACATGAAGAATTCTATATAGAAGAGCTTGATTTATTCAAGTTAAGTTCAGTACTTTATTTTTCGTCCAAACTCACGTAACCTTATCTTGCATCTCAGAGGGATGCAAAGATAACACATTATTTCACTTCATCGTTGAACGAGAATTAAACCTTTGCATCTCAGCTGAATGCAAATATAACAATATGCCTTCACTGCAGACCCAATGGAAAATCAACCTCTACTAGAAAGATAAAGAGTATTCTTCATGGCTCCGAGTGGAAGATAAGGATATCTTTTCCAAGCGCGTAACTGAAAAACCGAGCGACGAAGGAGCGAGGTTTTGTCAGGAACACTTCCGGAAAATATTTCCTATCTTCCACGAGGGAAACATGAAGAATGCTATATGTTCTAGGTAGAGTTTGATTCAGTTCAGTTCAGCTCTGAACTTTATTTTTCATCGAAACTCGCGTGACCTTATCTTGCATCTCAGAGGGATGCAAATATAACACATTATTTCACTTTTTCGTTGAACTCGAGCATTAAACATCATTTATCTTTGCATCTCCAGAGAGCTGCCACGATAAAAAATATTCATAGCACTGCAGGACCCATGAGAAAATCAAAACTCTACTAGAAAGATAACAGGATCACTCCATGAATCTGTTGCAAATCATATATTATATATATATCAAGAACGAGCAGGACAAGTACCTTAAAATGTGTCAAGTACATCCCGATATTTTCGTTTTCAGCGTGGAACGCCGAAGCGTTTTCAATATAGAAATAACTTCGGTGAGATACATCTAATTGCATAATGTGTGTAAATTTATATACAAGCTTGTCTCCTCTTCCAATTTAAAGTGCTAACTCCATTTTGGTTGAAAAATGCAATTATTTCCGTCAAAGGGAGTGTGCCTACTCACAACGGTCTTGTGGAGTTGTTGACACTGGTCAATAGAACATTTTTTTCTGAATGTAGTCATATACTTCATTTCGCTAAACTCACTCTAGTTGCTGAGATATTCCAAACTCGCCAAGATCAGGCTGGCAGCACAACATTTTCGGTATTCGCCAGAGAGCTTTCGCTACTAGAAGCATTGCCCTTATATTACAACGCTTGCATATATCGTTAACGTTAGCCAATAGAAAACAGCTCGTGCGCGGCTGCGCGCAGATAGCAGCTGCCGAACAGAGCCTCGGTAACTATTTTACATTGCTCGTATGGGGTTTACTGTCTTTGGTGCGCCATTCTAGATAACATCTCTTCTACTCTGCTTATAGTGGCGATCGTTTATGGATTTTGACACAAAACAATATGCAAAACAGAATATAAGTAAAAATTCAACTTTAAAGAAAATAGTTCACCTTCAACATGGGTTTTGAACTGATATAGCAGTTTTGTAGCCCGTGTTGAAAAACCACTAACTGCAAGTTGTCTGGGCTAAAAAGACTCTCCAGCAAATATGATTTTATTTTGGCGAAGGATTGTGGGCCTCACACTCCTGGGCGAGGCCTACTGTGGCTCACACGCCTAGCTGGCAGAAGACTATACAGTATCTACGCAGGTTATACATCGAAGTGATTGCTGAAGCCACGTTTACGTTTCGAGAGTACGCATATAGTTTGATGAAATGCAATAATTTTACATCCTTCTGTCCTGAATCGGACGGATGTAATGGCCGCATTTTTTGAAAAATTTTGAAACAGTTGTATTTGACATTTATAATTTAAATTGTTGTTGGGAAAAACAATCCAATGTGACACTATATTACTTTAGGGATCCAACGTATTTTACTATCTCATAATCCAGAACCAATAGTTCTGAACAGTAATCACAAACAATAATTCTGAACATTTCTAAAAAGATAGTAGGCACACTTCTTTGAAGGAGTAGTGCCTACTCACATTATCACTATCAGGAAGTTTTGACACCATGGTCTGTGGAACAATTTTTCTGAATTTAACCATGTAGCTCTCATTTCCCAGATCACTATAGTAGCTTATATATTCCAAATTCGCCCAAGATCATATCTGGCAAAATATAAAATTGATCATTATTCGCCAGAAGCTTTCCTACCAGAAGCCGTTGTACCTTTCCAATTACACACACATACGTCCATATATTGTTGCGACCCATGGCCAAATAGTAAACAACGCTTTGATCAATGATAGCTGCTAAGCCGAACGAAAGCTCTGATAACTATTTACATAGGTCTATGGCGTTGCGTTATATTGTCTTAAGGTGCGCTACTTGTAGGTAACACTCTTCGTCTACTCCTGTTAACAATAATAGTGGCGATCTTAATTGAGTTGTTGACAACAAAAACAAAATACAATAAACAGAAATATCAACGTAGAAAAATCCTCAACTAAAGGAAGCACCAAGACAATCAGTTTATATTGTCAACCGAGATATCGTCGATCAAACCAATAGCTTATTACCGTAAGACAAAATATATTTGACATTTCAAAAGAGTAAGCACACTCCCTTTAAACAATTTACCATGAACGGGATGGTTGCGTTTGCGTTTTTTCAGACATCCATGCAATAATACAAGTAGGTAAGTGTCACTTGTGCCGTGTCGGGTGTAAGCTGTTACAAGTGATTTGTACTATGGTGGGTTGTTGTTTTTGCCGCCAGCCTGGTGACTGTATCGTGTTCTGTGCCGCCAGCCTGGTGACTGTATCGTGTTCTGTGCCCCGCCAGCCTGGTGACTGTATCGTGTTATGTGCCGCCAGCCTGGTGACTGTATTCGTGTTCTGTGCCGCCAGCCTGGTGACTGTATCGTGTTCCACATGAAGACGGTTCACAGCGCCCCCGGTAACGCATCTGTGACGTCACACAGGCGCGTGCTGTCCACCCGCTGGTTCGGTGAGTTGTTTGATGTGTCATCGTGTGGTGTTAGCATTTGATTGGCTATTGTGACTTAACGCTCAGGTCCGTGATGATTGGCATCTGGCGAAAAGCGACACTAATTTGCATAATTCGATACATTTGGTGGTTGACGACAGTTTTGGCAGTAATTAATTTATGTTTAAATACTCAAAATAATACAATAATACAAAATGCACAATTATTATGAATGCTCACGATTACAATACCGAATCCAAACTATTTATGAACCCCGAACTGCACAAATTATAATTATTTAAACAAACTATACAAATTAAATTTAAAATTAATAATATAATTTAATTAAAGTTTTGGGCGTCGTATGGCCATTAGAGTCGGTGCACCCCCCCCAATCATTGTCAACAACAGCAAATTTGAGCTAGGTAATTCCACATTTTGTATGTCATTTCGACCTGAGTCAACAAGACACTTGAAAGGGACACTGCCTCTTCCGGATGATATCGCAAAAACATGCATAAACAAGTCTCAGGGAATACATATTATTTTTGATCGTCCTCTTATGCTCACCAAAGCAGCGCAAAAAATATAATTTATTTCATTTTCATAATAATATAAAAACGGTTTGCGATTTCCACACACCACTAGATAATATGGCAGCGATTGAGCCCCAAATTCAGCGCAGTTCAGACATTTCAGCATTTACTGTACAGGGAGTACCTTAAAACAATGTAAACAATCCGATACAAAAACTCGGTTGGAGAAAACTTCAGCAATGGTTAGAACGAAAATTCCTTTGGAACAATCCTCAATCCCTTTAGAACAATCCTTTCGTTTATGCCTATTAATGAGTTTAATTCAGGCATAGTAAGTTTTTTTACATTACCAATTTCGACAGAATGCTTGAGCAAAAAATATTATGATTTTCCATAGTTGCATAACGCTGCATTTTTTACGTAGTGGTGGCGGACTCGTCAAGCTCATTGGCTGGAAGAAAACTGAACCGATGATATTAGGCGCCACTGGGAGCGAATTAAAATAAAATAACTGGACTTCATGGTGCTTATCCAAATCCGGTTTTCTTTACATATCAATTTTACTTTGAACGGACAGTGTCCCTTTAACATTGTCAACACGCATTTATTCTATGGTTTATTTACTAGATAGGGGAGGGGAGGATGGTTCGATCGGCCAGTATCCGCTTCTGACCAGTTCCGTGGCCGGCCGGCTCGGCTGGTGGTGTTTACATCAGGGGATGACAGTATCCGCTTCTGACCGGTTCTGTGGCCGGCTGGCTCGGCTGGTGGTGTTTACAGCAGGGGATGACGCCGTGATCGCCGTGTTTACAGTGGATGACGCCGTGATCGCCGTGTTTACAGGGGATGACGCGCGTGATCGCCGTGTTTACAGGGGATGAGCCGTGATCGCCGTGTTTACAGGGGATGAACGCCGTGATGGCGTGATTACAGGGGATGACGCCGTGATCGCCGTGTTTACAGGGGATGACGGGCCCGTGATCGCCGTGTTTACATGGTGACGCGTGATCGCCGTGTTTACCAGGGGATGACGCCGTGATCGCCGTGTTTACAGGGGATGACGCCGTGATGGCCGTGATACAGGGATGACGCCGTGTCGCCGTGTTACAGGGATGACGCCGTGATCGCCCCGTGTTTACCAGGGGATGCGCCGTGTCTGCCGTGTTTTTACAGGGGATGACGGCGTGATCGCGTGTTTAACGAGGGGTATGACGCCGTGATGGCCGGATTACAGGGGATGACGCCTGTGATCGCCGTGTTTTAACAGGGGATGAGCGCCGTGATCGCCGTTTAGCAGGGGATGACGTGGCCGTGATCGCCGTGTTTACAGGGATGACGCCGTGATTCGCCGTGTTTACAGGGGATGACGCCGTGATGGCCGTGTTTACAGGGGATGACGCCGTGATCGCCGTGATTACAGAGGATGACGCCGTGATGGCCGTGATTACAGGGGATGACGCCGTGATCGCCAGCCGGCCCTGGCAAGTGTCACCTCCGCTGGTGGTGCCACTCCGACCCGGCGACAGCGCCATCTCTGAGCACTTCCCTGCCATCTGGCGACGAGACAAGCAGCCTGAAGTCTCCGTCAAGCCCGGCAGTGTCGCAGAAGCCATCAGGGAGGCTCAGAATTTGAAGCTGTAGAAACCTTCATGTTGCTTATTATATATATGAATCTACACATTTGTCTAAAAATATGACAGCTTTTGCAATCTCCAAAGTTTGAACATCTATTGTATTGTTGCATGCCAGTCACTCGTTTTGGATACGGATTTAATGGGGTATTTTAATTAGTTTAGGGGAGAGTGGGGTATAGCGGACTAGCTAAGGAAAAACGTCACATATTTTTTTAGTGGCAACCTGAAACTATCAACAAATGTGTTCAAAGGGTAGTTTCTTGTTTCAGCTCTGATTTATATTAATATCAATTTTATCTGGGACTATTACAAATTTCCGTAATTTGACACCGAATAACCGAACACATATTTTTGGCGACAAAAAATAGCGGGGAAAAGTGGACCCCCCCCCATTCGCTTAAAACAATGTTTATTTGCGACATTTCTTTCTTCATTTTCCAGGACCTCGCGTCGTTCAAATACTGGAATAAGTTTATTGATAAAAACAATACAGTGTATTCGTAAATAACTCTGTCAAACATCATGTAACTCCCTATTTACCATATGCCGAGCAATGTAAAAAACATTAGCGCGTGGAGTGTGGTATTTTCCGCATACCGCAACTGCGATAAACCGCACTGGCGACATATGGTAAAAGACTTACTAAACTCTGCTGTGTTATGTAGATATTTGTGGATCTCGGCGGTTTTTCATAATTTACTGCACTCCTTCGCTCGTGCAGTATTCAAAAAAGCCTCGATCACAACATCTACATACGCGCATCGTTCGTAAATGCTTAAAACCGCAGCAAAACAGCTCTGCTCTGTACCTTTCGAGCGTTTCCAAGCTTATAATCTGATAAACAGGAGCATACCTTTAGAATTCCGCTTTGAACATTTTATGCGTCCTTCATATTATATATAAAAATAGCATAATCCGTTGAAAGGGGCAAGTTGGACCACTCTGGTCCATTTTTGCCCAAAGTTTCACTTTTGGACAAGTATTTCAGACGACACGCCCAAAATTACGTTTGATTACTTATGGCACATTTACAGCTATACAATTGCGTTACCAAAACACTTAAATAATTATTCATGTCGTCACAGACACCGCAGCAATTTTGACATTTCCTTTACTCATTACTCATTACTCTAAAATTATAACAGAAATAGAAAATATCACATTTCTTGTCTTGGAACAAAAACTTTTACGTTGATCGCCGAGCTGTGGCGTTCGGAAGTGAGTCCACATAATGCACTATTAGTGAAAAGAGTTGCAGGAGGATTCCTCTATTGATAAAAGCAGCAGGCTGGGTGGTTCACTTTGCCCCGGTGGTCCGCTTTACCCCACTCTCCCCTACCGTGTGGATTTGGATTGTGTTTGGTTT
>VOPJ01005467.1:0-14389 GCA_014673585.1 Semibalanus balanoides | reverse complement strand
TATAGATCAGACCCCAGTCAATGCTGAGTTAATAATACAAACTGGCGCAGGGTCTGAAATATGCATTGTGAAAAATTATTTAATATCAGTTGGGTCCTTCAAAAGTTATCGACGAAAATTAGGGTCCAAAGTGGTCTGCCATTCTTAGAAGAATCGAACACAATTTGCATTATGGAAAAATATATGACTTGGCTTTTCTTTGAGAATATCAATATTTTCAGCATTTTGCATACCTGTGTCTGCCCGTCACCCTTAACATCGTACCTTTTTAAAATTAAATTAAGCATATATGATCGTCTTCTTGTAGTTAAATAATGTTTATAACATGGTTAAATGTTTTGTTATGAATTTTGCGGTTTGGTCTCGGTGGATTGACAAGTTCCCGTTCACCTCCAACGCGGACAGATTGCACATCATGATACTTACGTAAGGCTACAATACCATGCCGTTTATGGTGTACCGACATACTGACCAAATCATTGTAGATCACTATGGGCGTCCCCCGGGAGGAGGGGTGGGGGGTGGGGCTGACCTCTCATAATCGCTCCGCCCCCCCCCCAAAAAAAGAAGATTTTAACATTACTCTATGGTAGAGGGGGCAAACTCCTGACAACCGAACCACCTGACCATCCTCCACTCAAAGTTTTGTGGCAACGCCCTTGCATCACACTACTTAAACTTATGTCGCCCTTTAACCCTCGCCCTTCGGGGGGGGGGGGGCTCCCTTTTTAAAACTTGCACACATGCAGCGCATCTTGCTGAAATTTACAGTAGCTAAGCTTACAACAATTATACGCATACTGTCAAAATATCATTGAAATGAGTTGAGAAATTTGTGAGGTAATTACGTTTTAGTGATGTCATGTTGGTGGAAAAACGACAATTTTGTGAAAAATCGTAGAAATTAGAGTTTTGCAGTAAATTGCAAACATACAACGGCAAAGATAGGAAACCACATTTCATTTTGCATGGCATTCTCGGATTTCTATAAAAATGACCCCCCAAAATTCATTTTTTAGATCGCTACAAAATCAACACTGAAAGATATTAAAATAACCGAAAGGTATGAGAGAGAACTGAGAATTGACAATACCTAAACCACATTTCAAAGCAATATCTCGATGTGTGACGTAGTGATGGCTCCCAAGTGCAAGAAACTTAGGAACGTCATTTTTTATATAACTTTTTTGACTATTGTTTGACTAGATACGAACAAATCAATACCCTTTCTTTATTTCTGAGACAAAACTGGCTGAGGAACACGCATTTTTATTTACATGTAATAATTTCTAATTTTAAGGTTTTCTGACAGCGCAAATCGATATTCTGGACGTGTTTGAGTCGAGGTCATTCACTTGAACTGGAAATCACTCTTTGACCTGAAACCCTAAAAATTGCACACCGTTAGATGCCTTACATGACATACAACATGCTGGTTCTTACTGCGTTGCTCTATGTTGCTTGGTTTGGCAGTTAACCCGCGCGGCGTAGGGGTCTCCAGCCGAACGCGCGGCGTAGGGGGGGGGGTAAACTTTTAACCCCCTCGTATTCTTCCGAACCAGATAACCGCAGCGAGACGCGCAAGGAACGGCGATCGAACAGCTCTCTAATGAAACAAATCGCAATGCATCCGAAATTTCTAATGGGTAAAATGTCAGGTCACACGGTCAGCGTCATATGGAAAACTCCGTTAATTGAGTTAATGGTCCATACGTTTAAATATAATCTTTGACTTAAGCACTATCAATGCACATAAATCTCTCAAAGGGTAATAATCTCCCTGCATTAAGACAAAGTGAATCTTGCATGCAAAGGTCAAGGTCACAGATCAGGTTCACAAAAGGTCACTGTCACGAAGAGGTCAACGAAGTCTTGTACACATGTTTTAGGGTTATTTTACACGTAAAAAATCGATAGCAACAACATTTTTACAACTTGACACCATAAAAGAGGTCAAGATCAAGGATCATTCCAAGGTTCAAAACTGGAAACGGGACTAATATTAATAAAGAATGCATGTTTCTAGGGTCACGTTTTTGTCTCATTTAAGAAACGAAAAGGACATTTAATTAAACTGTATCAGGTCATTTTTTTTCTAATGACGCCATTACCCTACTTCGCTTGGGAGACAAATCAGTCACTGAAAAATGAAGAATTACTTGAAATCTTGGTTGAGGTATTTCTACACTGGTTCTCTTACACTAAATTCCGTTTTTTTCAAAACCTTGAACAATAAATTAATTTTTGCGGAAATTCCGAAAAAAATCCCGTATTTTTGATTTTGGGGTCAAAACTCAAAATTGTGGAAATCCGAAAATGCCATTTTTAGTGAACGCAAAATGTCCGTCCGACGTATAGTTTTGCTTTGCAATTTGCATTTAAGTATGTTTTTCTACGATGCATCAAACATTGATCGTTATTCAACCCAAAATGGCATGATATGACGTCATCAAAACGTCATTATCTCCCAAAGTTCTGATTTTTTATGATTTTTTTTAGGAAGACGTCAAATTGATGCTGAATAAGGTACAGAAATTTTGACGTCGTTATCTGTTATAGTTTTCAAGTTATTGCGGAAATCCGGGAGGGGGGTAATATTTACCCCCCCTACGCTGCGCGGGTTAACAGGAGGCGTGTCAGGTAGGGCGAAGGTGAAAAGCTCCCATATGGCGAGGGTTAATGGCGTGTTTTTATGGGGGCATTACGTCTGAAGTGAACACCGCTAGCCTGGCCAGCACTTTGTATATTTCAATCAAGCAGTGCTTTTTGGAAAACTGAAGGGGTGGTGAGAGACGAGGAACTTCAATGAATTAGCGATAACCCCGTATATACATTGTACACTGTACAGTGTACAGGTATAGAAGTAAACACAACAGGTATAAAATATAATGGTGGAATTTAGAAGCTAAAGCGGCGTCTGTCGGTTACGAGGTGGCCAGCGGCGTCTGTCGGCCGATCTCGGCGAGATGAGCACGTCTGCAGTGGATGTCTGCCCTCCCCCACCACCCCCTCACCTCAGCTCGTAATCCCACGCTGGCCGCCGACAGAGCGTGTCGAACGCCTCCTGCCGACGACGGCGATGGCGGCGCCACAGCGGCGGAAACGACGCCGCCGACGCGCCCTTCATCGGCCGACGACGCCTATCAGTCGATCGGCAGGCACGTGCCGGTCGCGTTTCCGCCAGACGCCGCCAGTTGAAGCATCTTTATCGCGTTGCTGTCACCTTCCATTTGCATGTGCAGCCGCTTTTGATCTGCCAAGCATCCTCTTCGGCGGGCGCTTGGCGAGATGAAGACTATTGCTTTGTTGAAGCTGATGTCAAACTTCGGAGTGAGACGGAAATAGACTGGCAATCTTTGGGAGGTGTTCGTAAAAGTCGCGCACGAGATGAAGGGAGTCAAACACATATCTGTGAATGTGCTACGCAGCTACTCTGTGTGCCGAAGATCCCGTGGCATCGAACGTATTTTAAGAGACTGTCCGCACCGGCCGCCAATCTACTCTCTGATTGGCCGACTATCGCCCGTCAGCCCGACTCTGATTGGCTGGCCGGCTGGCATGTGACATGTGGCCGGTCACGGTCGGATTAGCGTTTTTTGGAGGGACATCCAGTGGACTATTCCAAAAAGTTGTTGAGCGGGGGAACGGGTAGTGGCCGTCAGCTACAAGTTTTTGGACCGAAGGGGCGGGGGTAGAGTGCAATCGTCAACCCGTCAACAGCTGTAAGTACGGCCATTTTATAGGGGGCGGCAAATAATGGTCTCAGGATTTTTGGGGAATGGGCAGATTTCTATTCTATATTCCCTGGGGGCAGATTCTGCCCCCCCCCCCGGTAGCTCTTCGCCTGCCGCTTCTGAACCGTTACGTCTATCGTCTTTAAACTTTTTGGCTTTTCCTGGAATTGAATGACACGTGTTGTGCAAACATTTGGAAAAAATGGTCAAGCAGAGGCGGCTCCGGGCTCATGTTTTAGGGAGGTCGTTGCGAATGTGGTTGTGCGCCGCATGCTTCCTTCGTAGTTTGCGGTGAAATAAAAGCGTCAGCAACTATGTAACTGCTTTAGACAACATACGTACTTGAACTTTACATATTTTGGGGCAGAGCCGCACTCAGGTACATAAAATAGAAGGCGTTATCCTCCGTCAAATTATGCTCAACTGCAAATAAGTAAGATGATAAAGGTAGTACATGGTGCCCCCTGCGTTGTTCACCTGGATCTACCTATGCGCAATATATTACATTTAACAAATTACAGCAACAAAGACTGCCGAGAGTGTAGACTGCCGAGAGTGACAAACGAGTTTTTATGCCGGTGTTTTGATGTTGACATATTTCATGATTCATTCTATTGCATCAAGTCTCGTATCAGGAGATATGTGAAAATGTAGTCACGCCCGGCTGTCTGAGGCGAATGTGTGCATACATGTTTTTATTTTTATTTTATTTTGATTTTTGATTTGTTGATTTTAGTTTGCCTCTATAATGTTAACATTTTACTTGTATAATCATAATTATATATATATATACATATATATATATATATAATATATATAATAATATTATATATATATTAATATGTGTTGTTTACGGCCAATGTGAAGAACAGGCCATTTTTCAAAATGCCTAGGCAATCTGCAAAATGCCCTGCGTGTCAGCATTTTACAAAATGCCTTAGGCAATGGCAAAAATTCCTGACCGGTCAGTTATTCTTCAAATGCCATAGCAATTCTGCGAAAATGCCTGAGCCGACCAGGCATTTTGCCAATTGCCTCACACAAATATTTCAAGGCATTTGCAGAAATGGCCTAAGGCTTTTCGATATTCAATCTATCGATAATTGCTTAATTGCGCTTTTACCTATACAAATGAGGCTACGCTACAATATACGGAACCAGATCGAATATAGGAGGTAGGTATAGTTACGGACCATATCTCACACGAGTCGCACCAGCTGAACCCTCACCCGAAGTTTTATTTTCCTTGCGTTGGTACGTTCAAGAACTACAAGGAGTCTTGCTAGATTCCACTCATGTTCACTACGACCTACTGAGTGTAAATCAATGCAATCGCCACCTGAACACTTAATTCTCAATCCGGACGCTGCGTTACTACAAGAACATGTACCAAGGCCACAGATAACATGATACCTGTCACTGGACTACTAAATTGTCGGCCTCTTATTGCCTAAAGCACAGCAGTGAATAACGGTCGCTGGACTCGACATTTGCACGAGCGCGAGACAAAGTTGTATTTAGCTTAACAGCTCCTTTCAAATTTCGCTCTGCCAATAAAGGCTGAAACACCACACGCACTCGCGGGCAAATCCGATTCTCGCACAGCAATCGCGTCTTGCGCCCGGGCCGTGCTCGCTCGAAAATCTCTCGCTCTGCGCTTTCGCATCTGCCGAACAAGTTGCAATTTAGAGTCAACTCTCTCGCGACTGCGCGAAATAGAGACCCCGCGATTTCAGGAAGCGAGGATCTTGCCGCCAAGTCCGCAGCGAGACGCAGCGCATGCGAGGACCGAGCGGACACGAGCGGAAGTGCTTGCGTGATATTTCAATAGAGTTGCGCAGACCGATTTGCCGCGAGGAGCTGTGTTTCAGCCTTAAAGAGGCCGAATACGAATATGAGTGTCCATCCAGTATCCATGTTATCTGGATTAAGCCCATATTGGATTAAAACACATTATCGGTTTGGTTGACACTCGATGGAACTTTATCTCTGCAGTATTTATGATACTTAAAAATTGCTGTTTCCTTGAGCACTCGGCATTACAAAGTAACCTTTATTAAAACTACAACACTTGCAATACTGTTCGTAGCGAGCCAATCATAGTTGCTTGGCACAGTTAGTGCAATTGCAACTTTATACAACCTACGGATATTATCATCTGCCTGGGCATTGGTTATATCATTTAGACCTTAAAGGTAGAAACCATTACAAATGGTACTGCACAACGCGTGTTCCGCATTACATTATTGACAATCAAACTACTTTTTTCCTTAACTAGATTTTCCATCAACAAAAGTAATACCAAATCTTTAAAACATGGTAAACTAATTGCAAGTTAACAGCATTTACTTGAGTCTTAATCATATTCCAAATGTTAGAAGCTTCTTTTGCGCACATAGTTACATGGGCTGTGCGTACGTCTCAAACTATATATTCTTAATAGCTTGTGACGATCAGTCTTGAAATATGTTTATTTGGAAGTTCTTATAAGAAACGTCGTGAACAGTCTCATTAAAAACAAATGGCATTATTCGAGTCATGTTGCACCTGTCTGAACCGAAACTACCCCATAATAAATTATATTTAAAGGAGCTATGTCAACACTGGCCCAAATGTCATAAATATTCTGCTTACAGTATAGGATAGCATCGACTTTTAGTGTTTGGATCACGAACACAACCACCATTTGAGCCCCTTTAGTTAACTTTACTTACATTATGTTATTTTATTTGCTATCGTTATGCCGATCGTCACCAAAATCGGAGGAAAGGTATGTAAGAGTATGTATATAAATGTATATATATATATAAATGTAAGAGTATATAAAAGTATGTAAGAGACGCTATGTAAAACGGTGCACCTAAGACATACGAACAATGTTACCAAACCGTTGAAAACAAATGTTCGTCTCAAAGCTCAGCTCGGCAGGTCTGCTGCTATCAGCGCTCACTGGCTGTTATGTCGAAATGCTGTTGGCAGGCGCTAATAATGTGCTATCAAAGTTAATCGATATTCGTAATAATGTGATCTAGTTAGGTGGCAAAACCATTGGCGGTCTAGATGATACAATTTGTGCTGCCCAGCCAGTCAATTGAACATATATCAGCAAGCCTAGCATGAGCATGGAAAAAATAACAAAGTTCCTGTCGCGATTCAGAAACATGATGGTACGAACACTAACCTGTGGCAAATACGCCAAATTAAACGGATGTGAGTAAGACACAACTATTAATACAGTTACATAGGACAGTTTAAAAAAAGAAAAAACAACAGCATTTGCAAATTGCCTGACTTGGCCAGCATTTGCAAATTGCCTGAACGGCCAGCATTTGGCCTGCAAATTGCCTGGTTGGTCAGGCGATTTGCAGATTTGCCTAGGCATTTGCAGAATGCACTGGTTTTTCACATTGCCGTAACACACACACACACACATATAATATATAGATATATATACTATATATATATATTATATATATATAATATACTATATATAGTAATATAATATATATAGTTCTGACTTAACCGTAAATGGGCCTGTCCCGTGGTTGATGTACTGAATAAATGAAATGAAATGAAAAAAAAAATGAAATGAAAGCTCACATGTGACGTTCCTATCGTCCCAAACATTACCGAACAGCACATATTTTTATCAGAAAATGCCCTATTTTTATCCCTGAGTACGCTTATGATTTTTTATTTTGGTACTTGTTCCTTAAATATCTTAAAGACCATGACATTAGAAGCTCAAAAACGTTTCATGCATGCAAATGGGGCGAATCGTATGGCCGCAATGACGTTAAAAAAGTATTTTTTGCCCCTGTCCCTTTTTTTTAACCGGGGTCCGAAAATAAAGATTTTGTTACGATGAATCAAATGGTCTTGTCCCATCAAAATCGGCCGAACGGCTCTCGAGGTCTCTGGGGGGGGGGGTCCACAACCACATTCCACCAACCACAATCACAACCACATCCACAACTTCATCCACAACCACATCCCACAACCACACCCACAATCACATCCACAACCCACTCCACAACCACACACCACCATTTTTTTTCTCCCCCCCCAAACCATCCACAACCACATCCACACCACATCCACATCCACAACCACATCCACAACCACATCCACAACCACATCCACAACCACTCCACAACCACATCCACAACCACATCCACAAACCACATCCACAACCACATCCACAAACCACATCCACAACCACATCCACCAACCAACAGTCTAAACCACATTCACAACCACATCCAACATCCACACACCAACATCTAAACCACAACCACATCCAAAGCCAACCAAACAAAACACCACAACCACACCACAACCACCAACCACATCCACCCCATACCTTACACCATAACCTACACCATACCTACACGCATACCTCACCATACCTACCACAATACCTACCACCTACCCACACGATTTTCACACGATTTTCAAACCATACCAAACACTATACTCCACAAAAACACACAACATACCGGCACAATATTACCGGGAACATACTCACACGACCAATCATTCCCAACCACCCTCACATACAACACAAAACCCACGTTTTAATCAAACCATACCCACACTATAACACAACATTACCCACACTTGCAATCTCTTTAACAACTCCCACACCCATGTACCGAGACAATACTGTCTTTTTTGGCGGCAGCGTGTAGCAGCGGCGGTTTGTGGCACGTTTCTTGGGCGGCCTTTTGCGGGCGGCCGGTGGCGGGCGCAGGGCGGGCGGCCGGTGGCGGGCGCAATATTGCGCGGCGTGGGGCGCGTTTCCGGGCTTTGACGGGCGCGGTGGGCGGCGGTGGCGGCGGCATTTGCGGGCGGCTTCTTTGGGCGGCGTTTTGGGCGGAGTTTGCGCGGCGATTGTGGCGGCTTGTGCGTGCGGCGGTCGCGCGGTATTGCGGGCGGCCGTTTGCGGGCGGCATTTGCGGCGGCGGTTGCTTCGGTCGGCTGTAGGTGCGGTTTGCGGCGGCGTGCGGCCGCGGTTGCGGCCGGCAAAATTGCGGGCGCGGCGTTTGGGGGCGCTTCTTCTGGGCGGATTTCGGCGGCGTTTGTGGGCGGCATTTGCGGGCGGGATTGCGAGTTGATTGTAGGTGATGGTTGCGGCGGCGGTTTTGCGGGCGCAGTTGCGGGCGCGGTTGCGGGCGGTAGGTTGTATTGCGTTGGTGGGGCGGAGTTGGGCGGTTTTTGGCGTTGCCGTGGCGGTTATTGCGCATAGCGTAAACACCCGTCTAGGCTTATTATAAAAAGGCGTATGCTATTAGATGCGTTCCATTAAAGGCTTCGATTGCCGCTTGCGTGTCATTATTGATTTGCAGTTATTGCGTTTCGAAGATAACGAGAGGCATATAATCTGCCTCTCACACCCAGCTCGGCTGTTCGGCGAATAGTCCAGCGGGGGCGCTGGTTAAACATATATCCACAGCAAAGCTGTATATTTTCCATTTAATCAGGATGTGTTAACGACCGATTTGGGAATTGTGTTCATTGTGTGGGTCTGATGGCCCACCAGATCTACTATACCCACCCACAACCCTATTTACGCTATGCTATACCCATATGCTAAAAACTCAAAACTGGTATCATATCTGTGTGCATATATATATATATATGCACAACTTCAATGTTTGTATATAATACCGCATGAGGCCGGTATAAATAAATTGTCGAGACCGAGGTGCTTTCTTGATTTTTGAACGAGGGCCGAAGGCCGAGAGTCAAAAATTCAAGCAAAGCACAGAGATTCCTTGACAATTCATTCCGGCCGAGTGGGGTATGAATTTTGCCATCTGCCGTGTAAGTCATTCTGTGTGTTTTTCAAATTTTTCAATCATGTTTTAATTAATAACTAGGTCCTTACACAGAGCAATAAATTATTATTTATGGTTAAATTTTGATTTCGATAAAATTGAAGAAGCCTTGGAAGCAAAGTCGACAAGCTTTTAGAAATTCCAGTCAGCATGTTATCACACACACTGTTTCGACGCGCTCTGGTACAACAAAAATTTGAACCCTAGGGCTTTTTGTTTTACAAGTGTACCACACCTTTCCGCTAATGTAGTTTTGATATCCCCGGCTATGGTTAAAAGTTTGTTACAAACTTGCAAGACGCACACGTCTTGCAGGTTTGTAGCAAACTCAAACATTGAAGTTGTTACTATTCAATGAAATACTGCGATGCAAAACTAAGAAATGAAGATTGTGCATGAGTTATTTTATTTCTTAAGTAATTTGATTTTTTACAAGTAAAATAGAATTGTAATTGAGCGAATTTGATCAGAGCTAACACAGCTTATTCTATGTAATCGGTGTAACAAGAAAATATCTGGAAGACACTGCGTGCGGAGTGGTGTAACGCTTACCCTTTCCAACTTATTGATGACAATGGAGTATTTTTCGTGAGACATCAAGGATTCCACCAGACTAACTCAGACCATTTTCGACTCCCGACTCCTCCCTTCTGATGACTCCCGACTCCGACTCCTCATGAATTCCAAATCCGACTCATTACGACTCCCGACTCCTGACTCATGGTGACTCTTTACTCCTGACTCCTTATGACTCCCGACTCCTGACGACTCTCGACTCCTGACTTCTGTTCTGATGACTCCTGACGACTCCTTACTCCTGATGACTCCCGACTCCTGATGACTCCCGACTCCAGCTGGAGTAGCAGCGGCGGCGCAGCAGCAGATTGATTGGTGCGCGTTGGTCGGCCAGGCGGCGGCAGCAGGCGACCGACCGTCTCCGGTCAGTGCAACACTGCTACAGGTGCCGCCCGCGGGCACCGACCGACCGACCGACCGTCCGACCGTCTCTGGTCAGTGCTACAGGTGCTGCCCGCGGGCACCTGTACCGACTGATCGACCGACCGACCGACCGACCGACCGACCAACCGACCAACCGTCTCTGGTCAGTGCTACAGGTGCCGCCCGCGGGCACCGACCGACCGACCGACCGACCGTCTCTGGGCAGTGCTACATGTGCCGCCCGCGGGCACCGACCGAACCGACCGACCGAACGGGCCGACCGACCGACGCCGGACACCGACGCCGCCGCTGCCGATCGCCACGCGCCGCCGCCGCCGCCGCCGACCGCACAGAGGGCAGCGGCGAAGACCCGCCGTGACAGTTGCGCTGCTGGGCGGTGCTGGCCAGCTGCTGAGTCGTGGACGATCAAGGGTGCAGATGGAGATCATTCGTTTGATGCTGACATTGGACCGGTGTGGACGCGCGTGATACTGTGGTCAGGGTGGTTGGAAAAGTTCGCTCAGCCGTGGCGATAGTGGATACGGAGTGGATCACTCAGTGAAGACCACTGGGTTAGGACTGGTTCACTTAGAGAGTGGAATAGGACTGGTTCGGTCAGCCGATTCCAGTGACGCCAGTGAAGACAGGGCCGTTGCGGCTTCCAGGCGAACATGAGCCCCCGCTGGAAGCTGGTGTCGCTTCTGCTGTGCTGTGTCGCCGGTGTCGGCTCACAGTTCTCCCAATCTCTGGCCAGTGTTTCACCGCTGCGATCAGCAGGTAAGTCGACTCAAGGGAGGCAAACCAATGTATTCCATCGGCCTGGGTTAAAAATCGGGGCTGTTGCCAGACGCACCAGCTTACTTAACTGGCAGCGATCTATGAGACGTCGTTGGGCTGCATTTGACCACTCGCAAGTTACGAAGCTTTTACGGTGCCAAGAGGCTGAACCTGCCGCTGGAGAAAGAGACTCCATGGGTGACGGAGGTAAAATATTCAGTATGTAACGTGACAAAAAGTGTGCTTACTGACCGCGTGATATGGAGTACCTACCACATGGGTCCAAATTACCCGGTGTCGATACTTAGGAGACGCTAAGAAGCCCTTTACGGTCGACAACGTTTCCATTACTAATGTATTGACAGCTAGTCATGTTAGCACGCGAGGTGCCATGGGGGTATTTTGCCTTCTCCCATCGCATTATTTCACCATGTCTCGTAAATAAATGGCAGTATCGTCACCTAACTTGCAGTACCCTCTTTCACCTCAATTCCACACATGTTGACCGAAGGAAATCAATTATGTTTGGATAGGTCAACCGGAAATGACGTCAGTGTGAGGCAAATTTGTGTCAAGATAAAAAACGGGGTCCAGGATCTCTAGGATCCAAGATCTGGGATCTTGTTTGATTCTGCATTATGCAGGATTATTTTGTCGTGGGATCCTGTTGATCTTGGATCCTGTATTTGTTTTCGTGGGATCTTATGGATCCTGGATCCTGGAGAAGAAGAAAAACGTGTGGTCCTGTGGATCCCGGAAAATCAGTTTCTCGTGGGATCTTGTGGATCTTGTTCAGCATATTTAGCACTACATTTTGTGTAGTGCTAAAATATAAGAATGCATGTATTTCATGCTTTAAATCTCCCGCACTCAATGTCAACTGTGTACGATTTGCATATGGTGATCAGACATGTGCCAAGATCCAAAACAATATTAGGGATCCAGGATCCATAGGATCCAAGATCTGAGATCTTGTTTGATTCTGCATCGTACAATATGATTTTGTCGTGGGATCCTGTGGATCTTGGATCTTGTATTTTTTTAATCCTATGGATTCAGGATCCTGGAGAAGAAGAAAAAAAACGTGGGATCCAGTGGATCCTGCAAAATCAGTTTCTCGTGGGATCTTGTGGATCTTGTTCAGCATATTCCATTTTTTGTAGTGCTAAAATATAAGAATGCATGCATTTCATGCTTTAAATCTCACACACTCAATGTCAATGGTGTACGATTTACGCGTGGTGATCAGACATGTGCCAAGATCTAAATCAATATTCGGGATCCAGGATCCAATATCTGGGATCTTGTTGGTTCCCGGATCTTGTTGGATCATTTTGTCGTGGGATCCTGTTGATCTTGGATCGTATTTTTGTTTGTGGGATTTTATGGATCTTGGTTCCTAAAAAGACATGGGATCTTGTGGATCCTGGAAAATCAGTTTGTCGGGAGATGTTGTGGATCTTGGATCATATTTTTGGTTTTGGCACATGTCTGGTGTGATTTCGGGCTTTGTTTTTTTGTCTTCGAAAAATATATTCACCAAACCATCATCCCACGCTTATGTTAGCTATGTCAAGCGCCAAAAGTTATCATGCATATCTCAGCTCTGGGTTGGGAGGGAAACGTGTTGATCCGACTTATCTCAGTGGTCCAAACAGTCTTCCAGTCTCCTCCCGTCACCCGCTCTGTGCTGGGCAAAGGGCGCCTGGATGTCTGGAAGATTACCTAGCTGCGGCAACAGGCACTGGGTTTATAGTAGAAGGTTAACTTGCTTAAACAAGCCAACATGGGAGTCTAAAACTTGTCATATTGGCAGAAGGAACATGGGTCGTGGTGTATATAGAAGCTTCCTTAGCCGGGCAAAAGACATAAAGATAGATCTATTTTAACGAAGAGGGGCACTCGGCCCCCGGTGCCGGGGGTCATGTCCCTGTACTTCTGCCACGGTAGTAGACACACAAATACACGCACACACCGTCAGTCAAAAGGAAACAGAAATGGTCACATCCAAACACATGGATCGGTCGTGTCAGTACCGACTGGCCATCATCATGAGTCGAGATGCTACCTAAGGCTGTAGCCTGTAGGTACAGTGTCAGTTTACGTAGGTACTGGTACTCACCTACTATACCTAGCACATGATCACTGAACAAGTGCGGCGGAGGCTGCAATAAGTCGACTGATGCGGCGTTGCACAATGCCAGTCCCTGGCACCTTCACAGCGTCCTTCCTATCCCGATTCAGGACCTTGGCTCATGCATTAAAAGGTTTCGACTTCTGAAAGGTCTAAACCCACATGTAGGAAAGGTCGCGACTGCGGACTTCCGCTCCAGTGGTCCGTCGGCACCTCCACCGGCTCCCCGTGACGATGCAATTTGTGCACGAGACAGTGAACACGACTACGAGTGTTGTATGTCACGAGCTGCTCCGAACGCTGAGCCATCAAGGTCATTGCTCACCAGCAGGTGAGGACACGGACTTACGGAGTTTGTATTGTCACGAGCTTGCTCACGCTGAGACATCACAGGCTTCTCAGCAGTGAGGACACGGACTACGGAGTTTTGTATGTCCACGAGCTGCTCCGCGCTGAGACATCACAGTCTCATCAGCATGAGACACGGACTACGGCCATAGTGATGTTGTATGTCACGAGCTGCTCCACGCTGAGCCATCCCACTGTCTCATCAGCGTGAGACACGGACTTACGGAGTTTGGGATGTCACGAGCTGCTCCACGCTAGACATCAGTCTCAGCAAGCAGTGAGACCGGACTACGGAGTGTTGTATGTCACGAGCTGCTCCACGCTGAGACATCACAGTTCTCTTCTCAGCAGTGAGACACGGACTACGGAGTGTTGTATGTCACGAGCTGCTCCACGCTGAGACATCACAGTCTTCTCAGCAGTCAGACACGGACTACGGAGTGTTGTATGTCACGAGCTGCTCCACGCTGAGACATCAGTCTTCTCAGCAGTGAGACACGGACTACGGAGTGTTGTATGTCACGAGCTGCTCCACGCTGAGACATCACAGTCTTCATCAGCAGTGAGACACGGACTACGGAGTGTTGTATGTCACGAGCTGCTCCGCGCTGAGACAT
>VOPJ01005466.1:5832-27966 GCA_014673585.1 Semibalanus balanoides | reverse complement strand
GGCAGTCACGGAGGGGCGCTGGGCGTGGTCAGTGGTCAGTAATCTGTGGCTATCTGTCTAATCAGTAAAGCGAGGTATATGTGGTCAGTAATCACCGCCAGGGAGAGCTCTGTCAGACACTAAATGTACCTAATTCGCTTTCCTATTTTCAAAATGTATAGCAATGAAACTTGTGTCATGCCGCGAAGCGGCGCGGAGAATTTCCAGTTTTTGACTGTGAAAAAGCTGGATTTTTACTGCTTTCAAAAGCACTTTAGCGATAATATTTCAATTTGTTCGACCTTTTGGGGGGGGCAAATCATAGTCTCAGGCTCTTTGGGGGGGGCATGGCCCCGTGGTCCCCCCTGGATCCGCCCCTGACGGCCCGTTTCTGGTAGGGGCCTTCACAGCCCTGGAGCAAACTTGAAAAGGTATTTTCTGGTGCCCGCTTTATGTATCATGATCGCACTTTTTACCAGCCCTGGGTAGTTTGACCAGTGACCAGTGACCACGTCCAGAAGCTTTCCCCTCAACAATACATATCCTATTTGTATCCGTGATATTCCAATGAATCCCTTAAAATTGTTTAATATCTGAGGTCCTGATCCTGGTAAATCTTTGAGAATTATCAACTGATACTATGATCTCAGTAGATCTGGGATCAAGCTTCTTTACTGGATTCATTTTTGGGATCCCACATATATGTCTAGTATAGAGATGTAACCAGGGTCACGGGGGTCATGGCCCCCTGAGCAAAACAAATTTGTACTATATAAAATGAGATTCTCTGACGACCCGCCCCTACCCCCCTCCCTGGTCAACAACATATGGCTGAGAAGCGAAATTGTATTATATCACCCCTGAACAAATCATGTCCCTCCCCTGAAAAATAATAATATAAAAATATTGGCGACGCCACTGTTGCCCCCTCAACCAAAACATCCTGGTGACGCCCATGCCGTCCTCCCCGGTGGCGAAGCCCACAGAGTTGTGCTACGACGGAAAAAATACCCAAAACTTTGCGGTACAGCATCCATCAGGTGTCCGCCTTGAGTGACATCTGCCGGCTGGAATATAAAATACTAGGTTGTGCTGAAAGTATGGACCTGGACAAAACTAAAAATTCGACCATTTATCAAACACCATCTTTGCATGTGTTTTTGATAATGAAGGGCATGCATGCATAATGTAAATTAGGAGGACAAGAAAACTTAACTTCCACTCCCCCAGCTCCGTGCAGAGCGTTGTAAATTTTAAGCTTATAGGCATCCCTACCAATAGAAGACATAAACCTATAAATTTATCACGAGCACCAAGTCCTCCCAAAAAAGGAGCTTAAAAACCTCCAATGAAACGCCGCGAAACAAAGTGTCTTAACATGGGAAGGGCCTCTCTATGTATATAAGATCTCTATGGGCACAAAGCCCTAAATGTATTGGCCGGATATGCGGTGAAATCGGTTATTCAATCGACATATGGCTGTTGGGGCCAAGGGCACCTTTGGGGGGGAGGGCCACCCCAGAGGAGACAAAAACAGTTTAACCTTTACGAAAGAGAGAAATATTGCTTCGTCGACATTCCCCCGGTCTCATCGCGTGATGTGATGAAGGTGGGTTTAGGATGCTATGTTCCTAAAACCAACAAATTCATCAGAAACTTGGTTTTCAACGGATCGCCGTGGCTGAAACCATGGTTTGTGTCAGATGCCTGATCTAAGGTCAGAAACAAAGGAAAACCCAGTGCGGCAAAAAAGTTGTTTCGGCGGCGAAATCTTCCAAAGGCATCAAACAATAGAATAAACTCATCGAATTTTGTTGATTTATGAATGAATGGGTGATAAATCAACTTTCTTTCATAAAGATTGCTTGGCTTTTTAACGAGAAAGAACACATTTTATTTAGAAGATTTCAGACGAATGGGGGCTTTGGTGTTTTGGATTCTTGGATGCACCATTGGCCAGAAAACATTGAGGGAAATGAAAGCATCTTTAAGGGACCAAACTCAACGTATGGAGGCCAAGGACCACACCAAACGTATATAAATTGACACCTGTGGTCCACATCGGCCCCCAGTCAAGGACATTGGCAGCTTCACCCTTTGGTGACGTCACCAAAGCGTGAAGTTGTATTTTTGTCTCCCTTCACTAATGCTAACGCTATGTGATTTCGGGCAGTGATTGTGATGTGATTTCGGGCAAAATTCAAACTTGATTAGACGATGAGTTAGAGGTGATTCGAAAAAAGTATGCAAACCATACGAAGGCCACATCCCTCGTCTATCGATAACAGGGTCCACTTTGCATTTGGCTTGCATGGCAGCATATTAAATATGGTCTTATGTGAAAGGATGCTTTCCTAGCACACGTACTGCCGGGGGTTGATTTCCGCCCCCTCCCACCGAGGTTTTTCACGAATAGCAGAAAAACGACGGCATGCAGCGTCACCAAATTTGTCACAAGTGTTTGGGAATTAATTACACATATACTGTGGAACTCTTGACCTCGGTTCTTTTCAGGCTAGATCACCAGGTCAAGTCAAGCGACCCCAACTCCAAACATGCTTACGGACGTGCCACAGCCAAAGTGATAGAGCGAACAGTTTAAAACTCCCAGTCAGCGGCGTATTTAGAAATCAGCCAGGGGAGGGGCCACACACTGGCGGATCCAGATTGTCTCCGTGGGGGTATCTTTTTGGTGCAAGAGGTATATTTTTTTCTCCGCGGATTCGGGCCTGTCACCTTATTTTGGTATTCGAGTTTAAAGTATACATTTTTTTCGAAAAAAAACACGCTTTTTGGGAAAAAAATCGAAACGATTTTTGCTTTTTGCTCGGAAGAACAACAACACAAAACGTGATACTCCGTAGCATATACTATTAAAAGTAATAATAACGTATATGTAAACTTTTCAATCAACCTTCTCCTTGAAATAGGTAAACTAAGAATACAAAATAAAAAAGGATTTACATTTGCATTCGGGCACAGCCCTTCCTCAGATTTATGTATAGAAATAATAACGTTATTATGGTAATAATAACGTTTATCTCATACCAACTTGCAAGGGCGTCACCGATAATTCTTGAGTAGGGGTCGCCTAGAATTACGCAAAAAATGGTATGCGTGTATGGAGCCTTTGCAGCATTTTAAAATGTGAATTTCCTTGTTATAGTATGTGTTTAGTTGTTAAGCGCCGCGCGCGATTTTTTCTGATTTGCCTGAGTATACTATTTGCACTACAAAAAAGTGATTGACCACGTACCTATTCGAGTATAAGACAATCTTTGTTCGATCCCTAAAAAGTAACCTGCATGCTGCACCGTAGGAGTAACTCGGTAGCCATCCCTGCCCGAATAAACCGAGACGTGTTCCAACATTTTGGCTATAGTAGACAACAAATGGTCCACTCTCCGTAGATGGGCCGTTATCGGTCGGCGCAGCTCCGTCGTGTGAGTATTCTGACGTCACTACTGACGTCACCAGACCCCTCGCAGGCTGGCCAGCCAACTACAAAACGGCGCCGCGTTCCGAGGGTGGTTCAGAGGTGCTCAGAGAGCGGCGGTCACACAGCTGAGGGAGCTCTTGTCACACTCCGGCCTGACCAACAGTCAGCCAATCAGAGCCAGCAGAGGGCGCCGCCAGCAGCCGAGGCTGCCAACGCTGGTCCAAGCTGCGCAGCCACTCACCAGGTACGGTCCTAGTGCAGGAACTAAACTGGAGCAACTGTGTCTGTGATTTGTTACATTGCTTGCGTGGTATATATTATCAGGCAAGGCTCGGGGAAAGTATGCAGGATGAATCCATGGTGTCGAATGCAAAGTATTTACATTGTATGCATTGTGACCGACAGCCCTGTCCGTTATGGTAAAGGGACATGACCGAATTGGCTTTGTTTCTTTTTATATTTATGTGTTCACTAGATTATGCACGATCTACGAATTGAACCATTTACCTGCGCCTATATTGTAGCGTAGAAGCAATGCAATTTTGAGTGATGTTAAACCTTTTATAAGCTTGTCCCCTTCTACTGTTGTGCCCATTCATAGGCTTAGTGCTATGTTTGACTCACAAATGCGAGTATCATGACACCCATATATCCTCCGTTTCCTTCTCTACCCAATAAATATACCAAAAACAAATTACTTTAAATATTGGCTCCATACATCCATAGACTGTAGATGACCACCCTCCCATGTAATAATACATCGCATTCCAATCTCTGACTGCCCTTGGATAATGTATATGTCAAGCCTGTGAGTGGTCTTCTATCACGGAATACCAAAGTTTCCAAACGACCCCTTCTGACTCATAAATATCTGATCGCATGTTGACAATAATGACATCATTGGAAAGAACGAGAGGTATCTCTCGAGCACTTCGAGGGTTCTCATACCATACGTCGTTTTGCTGCTGATTTAACGTTGATGCTGGTTGAATTAGTGCCTTTCCCAGTTCCCTCATTTCAGTCATACAATATGGGAAACTCTGACATTTGCGGAGCAGGTTCTTTGATGCTACCAAAAGTTCATGCTACCAAAAGGAGCCTTTAATTAGCTGGAAGTTAAATGGTTTCATATGGCTGTAGGTAGGATTTTGCATTCTTTCGGGGTTGATCTACCAGTCTTTAAAAAACTAAGACAACAAAATGACCAAACAATGAAGGAATATATATTACTGACCGGGCCGTCGAAATTATCTGGAAACGAGGTTTGCAAAATTAGCGGAGGTCCAAGAGCGAAGCACGAGGACCAGAGCTAAATTTTGCAAACTGAGTTTCCAGATAATTTCGTCAGGCTTAGGTCAGTAATATTTTTTCTACATGCCGGAATATGCTTTAAGTATAGCACGAGCCTATTCATTATTAAGTATATTCCACAGAGGTAGCTTAATGCCGCTGTGGACCCCATTGGCCGAGCTGTCTAATGAACGGCGCCATGTTGATACTCACAAGAGCAGTCGCGGCCTGTGTTAAAGATAGGGCAGGCGGCACCCAGGCTGACATTTACATATATTGAGCGAACTACTAGTGGTGCGCAAAATGGCTACCACCACCCAATGTTCCAAATTGAATTAGAATATTTCTAGGCGAAAATATTTTTTTTCATGCAAAAAAAAATGAAAAGTCCCTAGAATATTTTGCATTCAATTTGGAAACAATTGTGGTGGTACTCATATTGCTCTATACGGACCTAATGTTTCGCTAATATATTGTAAAATGTCAGCTGGGTGCCCGCCCGCCTATCCTTTAACACAGAGGCCGCGACTGCTCTTGTGATCAGCAATATGGCCGCCGTCATTTTTTTTTTTTTTTTTTTTTTTTTTTTAAAAAAAAATTTTTTTTATTTTTAATTAGACACAAGTATTCCGGCCAATGCGCTTCCATCTCTATAGAGTTCAGTGGTAATATTAGTTTAGTAACTTATAAGTTTAGGCCGGGCAGGAAAGCCGGTCAAGACACTTTTGTTTCTTGCCCGACCTATCAAATAACATGGGAATTCGGGTCGGATAATTTCTTGCTCAACATTTTCCTGCCCGGATCGTGTTATACTTAAAGCATACCCCGGCATGTAGGAAAATACAAAAGTTGTCTGAGCTATATAATTTCGTAGCACATACACGCGAAATTGTATACACCAGCTGATTGCTAAAGAAGGAAGAGGGTTGTCTATGATCTTTACTATGTGTGTTCTTAGCCTTAATGTTTTCTTCTGAGGTGCTAAAATATTTGTTTTATTCTTCATTAGCATTGATTCACTTGTCTCAGTCTTCAATAGTGACTTCATAAGACAAGTTACATAAACCACTGGAAGTTTCATATTGAATGTCAGTCTTTTTTAATGGACAGCACGTTATGTTTATTTCTTTGTTGGACTACTGGATATAAGATCATCTAGACATTTGCATTTTTGTGACATTTGTCCTACTTAGACAAACGGCTCCTCGGCACCACGCCGAAGTTCAATGCATTTCACGCCTCACGGGCATTTCCATGGAGATGGCATATGACCCAGATCACTTCTTCGTGGTCTATGGAGACTGGAGTCAACCAGCTCCTGTAGTACAACCTGCAGCTGGTTCAGACGTACAGGATGCCTTGCTCAGCTCCGTCAGGGTCACTGACAGCAGCACTGGTAGCATAGTGGTGGCAGATACGGGCAGCAGGCGCGGTACACAGCCAGTCAATCAAAACTCAGCCACGGCAGATCACTTGCCTGCTGAGCTTAAGCCAGGTTCGTGATGGGTTTCGGGTCGAGAACTTAAGCCTTTTTGGTTACGAATCGTTGGATGAACTGCGATATTCTAGCAAAACGTTATCTGTTGAATATGAATTATAGCCAAAAACTTCGCTTCAACTTCCAATCCACCCAATATTTATTAACTTGAAGATCAACAACGTCTACACGTGTTCGGAATATGACGTATTTTGCATTCGGGCGGTCCTGGCATAGGCATAGCAGCCTTCCGAAATTAGGGGGGACTGAGGTACTTTTAAGTAAATTCTTTCCATGCCACGCTCGTAGGCGTAAAGCTAAAATTCAAACAAGTTACTGAAGACTGATCTCCGGTGAGCCCAGTGGTAGTTACACGCCTGGATCCTGGCATCTGCACCTCTCATCTGTAACTGTGTGGAGGCGCTAGGTTGCGTGTCGAAAATCACAGTGTCCAACAAGTTCCAACAACGCTTGTAAATTTGCACGTGCTCTGACTATTTGTACCACTAGTACCCTTGGTTTTCAAATTAACATTCCTTCTGAAACACCCTGAAGCATCAAGTAAAACCTGCGCTAACGAAAAAATGTCCTTGCTTTGCAGGATGTCTCGAAAATGTGGACTCCTCTTTCTCCTTCTGGCCGCCGCATATTATGGCCCCAAAGCAGCCGAAGGACACCAGACCTTACCAAGGATAGAAATAACTCAACACTTCACCGCAATGTCAGACAAATCGGAAAAACTCACCACCTCTCACATTCCCGTATCAGAGACCGGAGCGCAAGAAATTCAGAGCACCAACATCGAACAAACAAAGTCGACAAACTCAGACGAACACCCCACTGAACATGAACATCGCTCAAGTACAGAGGAGGGAAACTCACAAACCAAACGTTTGGAAGTCAAGCGAGCTGACAACAGACGTTCTGAGGAACGACGTCTGGAGTCAAGCCGAGCTGACAACAGACGTTCTGAGGAACGACATCTGGAGGCAGGACGAGCTGACAACAGACGTTCTGAGGAACGACGTCTGGATACAAGGCGAGCTGACAACAGCCGTTCTGAGGAACGACGTCTGGATACAAGGCGAGCTGACAACAGGCGTTCTGAGGAACAACGTCTTGAGACAAGGCGAGCTGACAACAGACGTTCTGAGGATCGACATCTGGAGGCAAGACGAGCTGACAACAGACGTTCTGAGGAACGACGTCTGGAGGCAAGACGAGCTAACAACAGACGTTCTGAGGAACGACATCTGGAGGCAAGGCGAGCTGACAACAGACGTTCTGAGGAACAACGTCTAGAGACAAGGCGAGCTGACAACAGGCGTTCTGAGGAACGTCGCCTGGAGGCAAAGCGAGCTGACAACATACGTTCTGAGGAACGACGCCTGAGGAACGCACGTCTGGAGTCAAGCCGAGCTGACAACAGGTCGTTCTGAGGAACGACGTCTGGAAGCAAGGCGAGCTGACAACAGACGTTCAGAGGAACGACGTCTAGAGACAAGGCGAGCTGACAACAGACGTTCTGATGAACGACGTCTGGAGACAAGGCGAGCTGACAACAGACGTTCTGAGGAACGACGTCTGGATGCAAGGCGAGATGACAACAGCCGTTCGGAAGAACGACGTCTTGAGACAAGGCGAGCTGACAACAGACGTTCTGAGGAACGACGCCTGGAGGCAAGGCGAGCTGACAACAGACGTTCTGAGGAACGACGTCTAGAGGCAAGGCAAGCTGAGAACAGCCGTTCTGAGGAACGACGTCTAGAGGCAAGGCGAACTGATGACAGACGTTCTGAGGAACGAAGTCTGAAGGCAAGGCGAGCTGACAATAGTCGTCCTGAGGAACGACGTCTAGAGGCAAGGCGAGCTGACAACAAACGTTCTGAGGAACGACGTCTGGAGGCAAGCAAGCTGACACAGACGTTCTGAGGGGTGGCCACTGGTTGTCGAGTATTGGTTGCGCGTGGTCGACCTGGAGCGGTCGGGAGAGGAGATAGGGCCTATAACGGCCGTTGGGAGATGCGATCTCATGCACATTGTTGGCGCCTGGGTAAATCCGGCGCGGGGCGTAAGGTTGTATTGAACGACGTCTGGAGACAGGCGAGCTGACAAACAGCGTTTGAGGAACGACTGTCTGGAGGCAAGTGAAGCGCTCTATGAACGACGTTCTTAGAGACAAGCAAGCTGACACAAGCCGTTTCTGAGCATAGGGCGAGTGAACGACGTGTGAGGAGCATAGGCGAGCTGACAAACAGACGTTCTGAGGGAACGACGTTCTGGAGACAACGCGAGCTGACAACAGCGTTCTGAGGAACGACGTCGTGTGAGCAAGCAGCTGACAACAGGGCGCTCTGAGGAACGACCGTTGGATGCAAGGCGAGCTGACAACAGACGCTCTGAGGAACGACGTCTAGAAGACAAAGGCGAGCTGATGACAGACGTTCAGAGGGAACGACGTTGGAGGCAAGGCGAGTGACAACAGACGTTCTGAGGAACGACGTCTAGAGAAAAGCGAGCTGACAACAGACATTCTGAGGAACGACCTCTAGAGACAGCAAGCTGACCAACAGCCGTTCTGAGGAAACGACGTCTAGGGGCAAGGCGAGCTGACAACAGACGTTCTGAGGAACGACGTCTGGAGACAAGGCGAGCTGACAACAGGCGCTCTGAGGAACGACGTTTGGATGCAAGGCGAGCTGACAACAGACGTTCTGAGGAACGACGTCTAGAGACAAGGCAAGCTGACAACAGACGTCCTGAGGAACAACGTCTGGAGGCAGGGAGAGCTGACAATAGACGTTCTGAGGAACACGTCTGGAGGCAAGGCTGAGCTGACAACAGGCGTTCTGAGGAACGACGCCTGGAGGCAAGGCGAGCTGACAACAGGCGTTCTGAGGAACAACGTCTCGAAGCAAGGCGAGCTGACAGCAGGCGTTCTGAGGAACGACGTCTGGAGGCAAGGCGAGCTAACAACAGGC
Source organism: Semibalanus balanoides (assembly GCA_014673585.1). NCBI lineage: Eukaryota > Metazoa > Arthropoda > Thecostraca > Balanomorpha > Balanidae > Semibalanus > Semibalanus balanoides. Next base: position 18,800 of record VOPJ01005466.1, on the reverse strand, counting down.
GCTCTGAGGAACGACGCTTGGATGCCAGGCGTTCTGAGGAACGACGTCTGGAGGCAAGGCAAACTGACAACAGACGTTCTGAGGAACGACGCTTGGATGCCAGGCGAGCTGACAAAAGACGTTCAGAGGAACGACGTCTGGATGCAAGGCGAGCTGACAACGGCCGTTCTGAGGAACGACATCAGGATGCCAGGCGCTCTGAGGAACGACGTCTGGAGGCAAGGACGAGCTGACAACAGACCGTTCTGAGGAACGACGTCTAGAGACAAGGCGAACTGACAACAGACGTTCTGAGGATCGACGTCTGGAGGCAAGACGAGCTTACAACGGCCGTTCTGAGGAACGACGTCTGGAGGCAAAGCGAGTTGACAACAGACGTTCTGAGGAACGACGTCTAGAAACAAGACGAACTGACAACAGGCGTTCTGAGGAACAACGTCTAGAGACAAGGCGAGCTGACAACTGGCGCTCTGAGGAGCGACGTCTAGAGACAAGGCGAGCTGACAACAGGCGTTCTGAGGAACGTCGTCTGGAGGCAAGGAGAGTTGACAACAGGCGTTCTGAGGAACGACGTCTGGAGGCAAGGCGAGCTGACAACAGACGTTCTGAGGAACGACGCTGGAAAGACACGGCGAGGCTTGACCCAACAGACGTTCTTGAGGGTACACCAACGACGTCCCTGGAGCAGGCGAAGCTGACAAACGACATTCTGAGTAACGACGTCTGGAGGCACAGGCGAACCTGCACAAAACAGACGTTTGAGGAAACGACGTCTAGAGGACAAGGCGACTGACAACAGGCGTTCTGAGGAACGACGTCTAGAGACAAGGGCGAGCTGACCAACAGGACGTTCTGAGGAACACGTCTAAAGAGACAGGGCGAGCTGACAACAGGCGTTCTGAGGAACGTCATCTAGAGGCAAGGCGAGCTGACAACAGGCTTTCTGAGGAACGACGTCTAGAGACAAGGCGAGCTGACAACAGGCGTTCTGAGGAACGACGTCTAGAGACAAGGCGAGCTGACAACAGACGTTCGAGGAACGAGTCTAGAGACAGGCGCGAGCTGAGCAAACAGGCGTTCTGAGGAACGTTCTCTAGAGCAAGGCAGCTGACACAACGTTCTGAATAGCGATCGGTGGTCAGGGCGCGTGGTGGGTGAGAGACGTGGCCAAGTTGACCCTTGGGGTTCCGTACGCCGGGCCCGTGGGTGTCGATGAGAACGACTCTAGAGGCAGGCGAGCTGACAACAGACGTTTCTGAGGGAACGACGGTTTATGTAGCAAGCGAGCTGACAACAGACGTTCTGAGGAAATCAGGAACAAGTCTGGGAGGCCAGGCCGCGCAAGGTGCTGATCAACAGACGTACACAAGACGAACGTCTTGAATCATGAGGGGAACGACATCACAAGATCAATTATTCAAAAAACAAAATGGTTTGAAACTGTTAACGACCTTTCAGACATAAAAGACATCGAGGTAGCTGATTCACAGAAGCAGTGGTCATACTTACAGACCTTCTTAGATATATTCTGGAAAACGGTATCTTCTGAAAAGATGGCGCCCTTCTCATCAAATGCTGAGAAAATTGTGGTAAGTTCCGTGTTCTTCTATGCAGCTGAAACTGCGCGTGCATTTTATAGCGTTGTTCATTTACTGCTTATACTTAATGTATGTAAAAAGGTGTTGAGATTTTCGTACTTTAAATCAATAGCACTTTTACCTAAACATATATTTGTAACTATTGAGTGTTTGTAGATTTGTTCATCACGTTAATCTTTCCTCTGATGCCTACTAACCTGTATTACAATATGATAATGTTCGTGTTTGTCCACAGAACACCATCAAAGTAAGGCGGCCAGCTCAGAAGCCAAAGTATAGCAGTACAACGCTTTATACCAAGTGAGTGGGAACATCTCATAGAGTGATTGTAATACGAATATGTATTTGTCAAATTGATTATCTTCAATACAAGTATCTGAAAGATGTTAATTCCCCAAAATATGTATATCACTCTCCTTTAAAGGGAGGAGTGCCATCTCCCTGGCCAATATAGAGTTTTTGGTTATATCGATAAAGTTTTCACCCGCAAAGTCTGGATTCCGAAACTCCCCCATTATATTAAAAAAAATACATTAGCACCTTCAATGATTAGCAATCGTTTGTAAAATTCGAGTTGCCTCTTCACTATTTTGAATAATTTTTTTTGCGGACCATAATTTTCTTTTGAATATTGCAAGCTGAACATCACCACCAATACCTTTCCATCAGTGAACATCAAAAATCAAATGCCTATGCAGTTAATTCTGTTATCAAAAATATTAGTTTTTAATTATCAAAACAGAATGGCTATGGCTCTACTTTGGGCGTAAAAGTTAAGTGACGTTGCCTTATAACAGATATATATTTTTCGAGGTCAATTCACGGCGAATTCGTACGAAGCGTACGAACTCGCTGTCTTCGGCTTTAAGCGCGCTACCTGGACACGTAACAGTTGCGCCAAAACAGGATGAGAGCTGCCCTTTGAATTTAGTGCTAAGCACAGCTGGGACCGGCGTTTTTAAATCGGGAAAAAAATCCGATACACAACTATAGGGCAAGTTTGAGCAAGAGCATACGTGAATGTTAATTCCCACCATTTATCTAAGCTGCTTTTTAGAAATCCTCCGGAGGTGGCATTATCCCTTTACTAATAATTAGTATGCAATGTGTCATGCGGAACGTGTTAACAGAACCTAAGACCTGCTGTACTTCTGTGGTAACGTGCCATTGATACACTAAAATTGTTTCGTTTCAGGCCTCTGGGCAGCTCGTCTCTGGGCACCTCCTTCTGGACCGGCGTGGTGGGCCTGGCCCTCTGGACACTCCGTCCGCACACCAAGGGCCTCTAGATAGAAGCCCCCAAACAGCATTGTTAATCGCCAGTTCTGTTCAGTACACTCAGGCTGTGTTTTGACCGCTTCGAGCTCCTCACTGTTGTTCATTGTTCGCGAAACGTTATTGAAAAATTTGTATGTTAAATCGTAGATGATGCACCCTCAAGTTCACCTTTTCTGGAAGGCAGGATTAACCCTATTACCGTCGGGGGGGGGGGGCGAACTCGCCCCCCCTTGAGGTTTTTCGCGTACAGTTCATCCATAACTCAACCCAGAACTTTCAAACCTTGCTGAATTTTTCCTAACATTTATTATGCGCATCGCCAATGGTGTACTTTTTATAATTAAACCATTGGAGTGGGTTCCAAGACCGTTTTAGGGGGCGTGTCTTCGGCCGTTTTGTGACATTAAACCACTCTTTGCATTTAGGCCACTCTGGAGCAGTTGTATTATTGAAGCGACTGTGTAGCAAAAATACACAGCGATAGGTGAATAATTATATTGTTCTTTCAGATGGCTATCTCGATATCAAAATGTTGAGATTTTACAATCCCCAATTTTTTTGAAAATAACTTTTGTTTTACAAAATGATTACAGAGTTTTTTGTTTTCATGAGGGTTTTCAAAATACCGGATTACATATAGATAAGAGAAAACATGTCCAAAATCAATATGTTTTGTTGAAAAGTTTTGAGGGTGATCATCTAAATTATTTGATGACCTGACTCGCTACGCTCAAAATGTAACCTTGGAACATAAATATATTGTGAAAAATTGAAAACAAATGGTTTTAACGCAACTACATCAATACATTTATTTCTCAGTATCATGTTCATCTTCAGGCCCTTCTTTGCATGAAAGGAGGATCACATATTTTTAGTGAGTGAACCTTTTTGAAAGGGCATTCATAGTCACAAACACCTTTTTTATCAAATAACTCGTGACCACAGAACAAATAGAGGACTCGTAAATATGGTCTTCAATAATGTTGTCAATGGCATCTTATGATATTGCAGTTTGACCTATCTATTAATATCACCAATGACCTGTGGATCCTTGACCTTGACTCACGGTGTGTCTAAAAAATTATTTGATTTGGGACAAAATTTCTAATGATTTCGAACCGCTCTAATGACGCAGAGAAACATCAATTGGTATCAAAATAAGTGCTCAATATGTTTAGATAATAAGTTTATTTAACGTAACAAAAAAACTTTGCTAAAAAAAACAGTCTTTATTAACATATATATTAGACCTTCTACAGACACCTACAACCGTTGACCTCAAGGGTCATTTGAGTCCATACATGCTGAAAGACAATTAAAAACTGCTCATCCAGTTCTCTTCTTTCGATTACCTCCTCCTAACTGCCATAGGTCACAGATAATCGATCCACACTTTCGTTTCGCTTAAAATTATCATGTTTTAGACAAATGTGTATTTGATGACGTCATTTGACCTTGAAGATAGTAACACCAAGTTCACCAAAGGTTGTCACAAAATATAGTTCATTATTGCCCTAACTAACATACTAATTTCATGTACGTACGCCTCTATATGCGAGCCCGAGATCATAAAGGGGGCCGAATGAGCCCCCCCGACAAGATTCGTATATACTTTTCATCCCTCCAGGATGGAATAGCGGTAAGAGTAAGGACCTTGCAGACGGTACAGTTAAGTACATATGTTCTGTTCACACTCCATTGCATCGACACCACCTCTGTCTCTGTCTCTGTCTGTTGGTGCTACACGAAATCCAATACAGTTAATATAGCCCTCGCCCCGGTACCAGGGGTGAGGTCATAAATAATTTCATTATATTTCATTGCGTGCAGCATCGACAGACAGCACCGATGGACAATGTTGACATCGAATGAAACGGGAGCGCTCAGACAAGGCCTTTAGGTATACTTTCAAAGCTAGCTTCCGGCAGACGAAAGCAAACATCGCCTCAGAGAAATGGAGGGTTTCATTCGAATAGTGCACTGAAGGGACTGCTGCTAGCCGTTTTCACTAAGGACTTATTCGCCGAGAGCATTGTCATCGGTTGGTGTCGATGAAGTGGACAGAACAATTGTACGTAACTGTACCTACAGCACGTATTTTGTATGAAAACAAGTACATTTGTATACAATAATGTTTCGGCGTTGGAACAAACTCGTTAAATTATCTTTCATATAAAAAATACAACATACCTACATTACAGAAACAATGCATCTGCGGAGCATTTGGGGTTCCCGACCTCAGATGTTGCGCATATTGCAGTACTTTTATCAACGTTGTATTGTATCGTTGCCAAGAGATGGCGTGTAAATTGTACAATACATTGTTATTCCCAGGTGTTGGGCGTCAGTCACGTGACTTTGGACCCAGGNGTAAAATGTATATAAAACTATATATGGGCGCTTGGGTTGTTGGGTTACAGCACATCACCTGATTTCGTGCGAACTGATTGTCCAATCCTCGTCAGACAAAAACTTTGCGAATGCTATTAATTTGTTCAGACGGGAGTGAGTGAGACCGACGAAAGCGGGTCTCTCGACGTCGTTCAAGACGGAGTGAGTGAGAACTAGTGGCGAAGCGGTCTTAACGAACGTAAGTCTTACAGATTGGCCAAAATCCGTCTTCATCTTGCACCCTTGCTTGCTTGCTTGCTTGCGTGGGTTTCAGGGATAACTCCAGTTTCACTAAACTGATTATACAAAAGTATACACTGATAATTTGAACATAATATAACACATAGTATAGGCTACGTGAAAATATTTGACACAACTACAGAAAATGTCATCATCCATAAGTAAACACAAAATCAATACCTGCCGAATGATAAGCACGTGCTTTGACTTCGAATTCACCTCCGCAGGTGAGAATTAGAATTAGAAATAACTAAGTGCCACAGAAACGTGCAGGTAAGTATTGTTTTACTATCGCAACAAACAACAATGCTTATCAGTTGCCGGACACAAATGAAATAACTCGCTCCGTCTGCTTCATGCCATGCATGCTTTACTAGTATGTAGCTTAATATAATCATTTTATCAAAAGGGGAATGATATATTGAATGACCGAGGGTAATTTCATCATTATATGAGCAAGACAAGTGTTAAGCAATACAGTAATGAGAGAATTGTGATGATTACCAACTTGTTTTCAGTTACTGACCAATGTGATTCAATGTATTACAATGAAGAAAAAAACAGTCTTACGATGTAATACTCTCAAAAATAAAGTTTTGGGATTTGTCTTATGATTTTTGGTTTGTCACGAAGAATTAGGAAATATTGCATTTAGTTCCGGAAACATATTTTTGCATTGTTACATAGTGTAATTCATGTGATTTCGTCAAATATAGCAAAAACTGACATTGCAGTGCCAGTGAGATTGACATTTCTGCTCCTGGCTCTAACTATTGTTGACTTCTTAGCATTTCCTGGTCACAGAACTGCGTTTGAAAGTTCCAAATATGCTAAACTACATGGCTCTATTGCATAGCTGTTTTAAACCTTCGTTTGGTACTATTATATATTTATTCTGCATGTCATTGAATGTATTTGAATAATTGCTGAACAGTCACTATGTTGTGAATGGTTTATTGAACAAACAACCTTACCCTGAGAATGTATGTAAGCAATTCGTACAACTACACGTTAATGAGAAAGGATGACGCGGGAGGTACCAGAATTTGCGAGGTAAGGGTTGAAATTGTGAACCTTCGACAAATTATAAACCATTCATAGCGAAACGTCAAGAAGTGTTATTTAAATAAAATATGATGTGTATTTCCTTTTATGACCAGTTTGATTTATTTTTAAATGTCCCCTATCTTTTAAAATATATTTTGAAGCTGGTCAAGAAATCAAGTAATTCAGTTTAAACAAAACGAGTATTTTTGTGAGCTAACTTACGCGACAATGTATGTGGGATATAAGACAGCAAATACAAACTGGCGGGAAAGCTTGTAAGGCTTAAAGTGTGCAAGAAGAAAACACGCTGCTCAAAAGAGAAGTTGATGAAAAACGATTGCAGATGCTTGCTGGCAGCTGTCTGTATTCCCAGATTGAGCTGTACTCACCACCAGTGTGATAGTGCCGATCAGTTCTGCAAGAGTCTCGCGCACGATAGGGTTCTTCAGGCGACAAGCCCGCCGCACTTTGTCCATGCTGAGAATCATGTTCGCTGGTGTGTCGTTGGTCACAGTCAGGTTCGGTCAGGTCCGGTCAGGTGCGGTCCGGTCCGGTCCGGTCCGGTCAGGTCAGGTCAGGTCCGGTCAGCTCAGCTCAGCTCAGCTCAGCTCAGCTCAGCTCAGGAGCTCGCTCGACCTCAGGCGTCGCTGCGGTGCCGGTGGCAGCGGTGACCTGGCCGTGGCCGTGAGGGTCGCAGAGCGCCGGCGGAGAGACAGCGGGTGCTGCCCGTGGCGGTGACAGACGCTGGCTGAGGCGCTCCTCCGACTGACCCGCCTATCGCAGCTGGAGGGCCTCTGAGGCGCTGATTGCGGGTACACGAGTGCAGCAGACGCTCTCAGTCTTATCAACACAGGCGTGGACTGCTGTGTCTCTGCCGCGACGACCGGCAGTCGCCACTTCTCCCGGGACAGACAGGCAGTCACCACTTCTCCCGGGACAGACAGGCAGTCGCCACTTCTCCCGGGACAGACAGGCAGTCGCCACTTCTCCCGGGACAGGCAGTCGCCACTTCTCCCGGGACAGACAGGCAGTCGCCACTTCTCCCGGGACAGACAGGCAGTCGGCACTTCTCCCGGGACAGACAGGCAGTCGCCACTTCTCCCGGGACAGACAGGCAGTCGCCATAGGGCCGGGAACAGACAGAGTATTTTCACGTGTTGTGGTAATTTGGTTGTTTGAGTCATATAAGCGGGAGATCGCAGTGTCTACCTCGAGAGCCAGTATGTAGCTCGCCCACTTTCTCCCGGGACAGACAGGCAGTCGCCATTCTCCGGGAAGACAGGCAGTCGCACTGTCGCGGAGAGGGTAGACAAAGGCGGTCGCGTTTGCCGGACAAGAGTTAGGAATGCACCGGCAGTTCCGTTATGCATCTAGGAACGGGGGACCAGGCAAGTCGAAGGCGGGATTCGCTGACGTACTGGGAGACACGCAGAGCTGAGGGCGGATCGTCCGCTGCCGACATATACGTCTACGGGAGATAACGGTAGTGGAGCAAGGAGTCCGCACATTAGCTTCTGCACTTCGGGCGATTTGTGTGTTGGACTTTGCAGATATAGATAGGATATCTTTCTGGTCGGACAGACGAGGCAGTCCCGGCACTTCTCCCGGGAAATGACAGGCAGATCGCCATTTCTCCCGGACAAGAACACAACACGCCACGCCGCCAGGGCCCAGTCGCCACTTCCTTCCCGGGAACAGACAGGCCAGTCGCTTACTTCCCCCGGGACAGACAGGCAGTCGCCACTTTCCCGTAAGACAGGCAAGTCCCGCCATTCTCCGGACGACAGGCAGTCGCCACTTCTTCTCGAGACCAGAACAGGCAGTCGCCACTTTTCTCCGGGACAGACCAGGCAAGTTCGCCCATTCTCTCGGGCAGACAGGCAGTCGGACTTCTCCCGGGACAGACAGGCAGTCCGCCATCTTTCCTCCCGGGACAGACAGGCAGCTCGGCACTTTCTCCGGGAACGACAAGGCAGTCGCACCACTCTCCTCCCGGGACAGACAGGGCATTCGCCACTTTCGCCCCGGGAACAGACAGGCAGTCGCCACTACTCTCCGGGACAAGCAGGGCACGTCGCACTTCTTCCCGGAACACGAACAAGGCAGTTCGCACTTTCTTCAGGCCCGGGACAGGGACGGAGGTCGGGTGCACTTCTCCGGGACAGACAGGCAGTCGCCACTTCTCCCGGGACAGACAGGCAATGACATATTTATGGCAGTGCCATTAACAATCAGCTATCGATAACTTTGTTGGTATATATGGCTATCATTCATGGATTAATTCATGGTTTTCCTGAGTATGTCCGTATGTATTTCATCGTTGCGTATAGGTGAGTTGTGTATCACTGAAGTATGTATTATTTGAGAAAAGGGGTAGTTTGTTCTCGGTTAACCCTATCCCCATGGGCGGCCATAATTACGTTAACCTGCGGGGTCTTTCGTTTTGGACACAACAATTTATTTGTTGCAAAACATGGGGCAGGGGTAAGCAATTACGACAAACTGACGCCAGCGGGGGTCGTACCCTCCCCCGGGGTTGGTACGACCCCCCCTTGGCGCTTTGCCCCTAATTGAGCTAGAGCTTCGATTAAAAAACGAGCGTGTTGTTTGTGACGAGAGAGAGCCATTGACATGCTTTTAAGGTCCTGGGTCAATAGGTTACCTCTGAGGTCATGTCAAAGACCAAAATGTCACAAATCGTAAATGTGTGACAATTGAATACTGATCGAGCCAAAATGGTAAAGGAACATCTTAGTATGCTTAATGCATGTAAAATTTGAAATCAGTGTAATAATCGCCTAAAAACTCCCAAATTCCAAAAATGTAATTTCAGGTCATCTGAGGTCAGTGACCTCGGTTGAACTTTGGAAGTTAATGACCCCAGTATAACATATAATTATGTAAAATGGCTGCAAGATTTGAAATCAGCGTCAAAAACTGTTTTAAAAGCGGTCATAACCAAAAAATAATCGGAGGTCATCAGAGGTCAGTGACCTCGATTGACCTCAGAAAATGTCAGTCGAGGTCACAATCTCAGCAGAAGACACACCTGTCAGCTAGAAACACCTTTGCATTTGCTATTGAACGTCAAACACTCGGAAACTGCACATGTAACAAGAATCGATACTTTGGGACGCCAGTTTCGCTTGACATGACCTTGAGAAACAGGTCATAGGTCAAGAGTCATGAAAGTTGAAAGTTATGAATTTTCAGAGTATGTGTCAAATTGTTCAAAAGTAGGGTACTAAAAGATTCATTGCGATCGGTTACAAACTACGTGGGTTATTTTGAAGAAAAAAAAACAATGGGGTGGCATCCACCCCCTCTACCCGGGCAAGGGTTAAAGTGCGTTCAAATCCCGAAAGAAGCGACAATTTTCCTAGGCTTTCGGTTTAGTTCAGGAGCCTGTACGCTGACAATAAAGCATATAAATGGAAGACATTTCACTATTGGGTAATGATGCTGTAACATATCTGTATTGCAATAAGGTACAAAGCAATTCGTATAAACACGTGGGTGTCGCCAGCACTGGGGACACTAGGGACATTGCCCAAAGTAGTTTGCATCAAAATAGCCCGCGTTTTACATAGCAATTTAAAAAACGTGTATACAATTTTTTCTCACTATTGTGAAAATGGAAGGTTTTTTTCACCGCATATGATCACGATTTACGGGATAGTAGTCAGTTTACAGTCTGTCGTTATGTATACATTGATCGAATGGTTGTTGGAAAGCTTTACCGTATTGCCATTGTTGCGTTGTTATTCGTGGTATCAATTACAGAATCCAGTTAGTTGCTGGTCGCCGAAATTAAGTGCCCGCTAACTTGAACGCAAAGTAAGCCTCCTCCATGTTTTCAAGCTGCGCTGATTATGGCTATACGACGGCGACGACACAGGCGGTTTTGACTATTTACGGCACGCACGTAACTTTTAGATGCCTGAGGCATGTATTATGCAGCATGCGACATTGGTTGCGCAATACCTAATGAACGCGCGCGGTATATTGGTGGAAAATTGGTGTTTTTTGGTGTAGTTATTGTCTACGGTACTTGGTATCATACACATTCCGGAGATTTCGCAGCTCTAGTTCTTATTCCCGCGAAAGCAGCACTACTAAGGGAGGAAGAAAAGTATACTCGGTGGCCGCATTAATTGGTAGCATATTGCTATTCGCCAAGACTGTTAAGCTAGACCAAATGAAGGTAAAATGCCGGAATAAAAATACTGCCACTCTTGGGTTTGTTTTTTGGGCTGCTCAACCGTAATTATAACGCACTATTTCAAATAAAAATGAGCCAATCATTCTTACACCATGTCCTGAGCAAATTTGGAACCAATCACAGTCTGTGTAGCAGGTGACAGTGCTACTACAAGCAAGCCTATGGAATGTTAGTGGATAATATGGAACAAATAGTAGTGGAAAGTTATTTTTGCTATGTAAGACAGGCCTAATGGTCTAATATGGTCCCATGTTAAAGTACATACAAGGGTACTTGGATTTGTCCATAGTAAATTCCCATGGTCTAGGTCAATGGTGACGTCATTGTATAAATATCGATTGTTTATTAAGATGGTGCGAGGAAAACGCCCATTTTGTAGCACGCCTTCGCTAAAATATATAAATCAAAATATCTAGGTTATCTTCTCGAAAGCTGGGCATGCACATACTGCACCGACCATTTTGTGAACGTTACGTTCTATAAACGCGAGCACTACCTATTGGTTACGGTTCAACTTAGTTACCTAACTTACGGCTAGTTTGTAGCAGAATCTGTATATGACACAAATATGACGTCAGCGAGTATGGCATCATAATAGCGACGAAGTTTCGTAGGCCCAAAACCGAACCTGAATTTAGGTTTTATGTCGAAATTAGCGTAGGCCGTAGCGAGGACATTTTTACACTGCCGCCCATTCTTCGACATGCTCTACAATTCTGCAATATCATTTTAAGATGTAATGTTAAAGGTGAATTATTTATTTTGTAATCTAAGGGAAATCAGAGCGACTTTGAAAGATATATTAATGTGTTCTTGAATCGTTCGAAAAAGGCTTCTTGCCAAGCGGAGGCAAGAAGCCTTTTTCGACTAGGACTATATTTGTCCTGGTAAAGTTGTTTTTAGGTTGTATTTATCCTGGTAAAATTATTTTTAGGCTCTGTTATTGGGTGCTGAAGAAGTCTTCAGACAAAGGTAATAAAGGCATGGCAAGTTGATAAAGCTCCCCACGTGCTGTTGCCATTTTCGCTCATTTCCTTCAACTCCTGACAGTCATGGTGCAACATATATTCGAGGAGCATTATACACTAGTTATATACACTGACAGCGTTCAATCAAGTTTTACAAGTCATGTGCTGTTGACTATCATAAACTGCATCCACTATGTTTTGTGAGGTCAAGTGTAGCCTTCGGCTCGGTGACAAACGTTGTTATGCAAGTACGAAACGGGTCTGAAAATACAAGGTGGCTTCGGCTTGTCATGTTTTTTACCGAGCGGGCGTGAAGGGGGCACTTCCACCAATTTATTGGTCAAAAAACGGGTAAAATACACATATGATATCCGACTAGCCATGGTTTTCAGAAGACTACTTTTGTCCTTTTTTCATCCAGTTCGGCCTTGCGCCATTACCGGGAGACTATGGTGCTGGGGAGGGGGGAGGGGCCTGGGGTTGACACTCCCTGGGGATTCCCTTCTCTCTGTGCCTAGGGATTTGATCCGGGCGGCTATCCCCGGAACCGGCACCACCGGGAATCGAGCCCGGGGCCACTCCGTGGAAGTCCAAAGACATACCACGGAGCTTCCGGCTTCCCATACTACTTCTTCGCAATTGCTCAGTCGATGTGACAGAAAATTTGCGGACAATATCGTTCCTGACATAGCAGTGTCGTATTACATTTTAAACATCTGCGTTGTCGTGGTAAAGAGCAGCGCTGGCCGACGCAAAATTTATCTTCCCTTTGATTATGGTGGTTGCGGCTACGACCTTCTGATCACGTGCTCAGCCTGCCCCGGCCGCATATTTTCCAAGTGTATACAGCTGGCGGTAATAGCAACCACTTAGACATAACTCAGTCAAAAATATAGATATTGCTTTGATTTTTTTCGGAGGGCATCGTTCATACTTCATTCTCTTATATATCTTCCAGCTTTTGAATATGCTTGAAAAGTTTGATTTTTAGAAACTGTTTTGAAATTATTTTTGTCTTCCCAAAATAACAATTTTCAAATATGTTTAAAAAACGGAAGATATATTGGAGACCGAAGTACGGACGATGCCTAAAAAAGAAGCAATACCTATATTTTTGACTGACTCATTCCTAAGTGGCTGCTATTACCACCAGCTGTATACACTTGGGAAATATGCGCCCCGGCTGACCCACCCGGTCACGTGACCTCCTGCCCCGGCTGACCC
>VOPJ01005465.1:0-14398 GCA_014673585.1 Semibalanus balanoides | reverse complement strand
GACATTTAAATTGAATATCAACAGCTTCCTCTCATCACAAGCAACTATCTCCTATCACTCAGCAAGGTTATTTGAGTTTTCAATCATTACCTTTTTCTTAAAAAGGACCTGATGTCCATGATTCTTTGATCAGTCCAGGACCAGCAAGCTTTGATGACTTCCAATGTAAATTATACTTTTATAATAGGACCTGTGTACTGTGTACACCACAAACGTAGTGCCTTCCTCACTTATGTCGCATTTTAGAGCTACGGGCATAGACTATGTTACGAATTAAATTTTCCTCGTTTTCCTTTCGGAGCTGCTTTGTGTCGAATGGAAATACAAAAAATCCGTAACTGACTGAGCCCATTTCCACGTCGTATTTTTCATATTTAAGTCTTAATCTTAATTGGACATATATACCTACATAAAAACTAGAATCAGCTTCGGCCATAACAAGTGTGTAGGGTGGTAGTCGATCGCCATAAAAAGTGGGTGGGGGGTCAACACTCCCCCCCCGGTTTTCAAAAGTGGAGGGGTTGCGACCCCCGACCCCCCGTCGGCGACGCTCCTGTTTCAAACCATTTGCACTATTACCAGTTGTTTGTTACAGATTTGTAAATATGTATAGGTACAGTTATTAGTTTAATATGTAGGTACTATTGAGTGCTGACTGATACCGGTCATCGTGATTTACTATCCGCGGCTAATGTATATAAAAACTATCTTCATTTCCATATCTGTCATCATACCGAGCCGTACAACCAGAACAAGGGTCACCTGAGGCTTGGCTCTAACTACGGTCTGGTTCCAATATGAAAATGTCGTTTTTCGCTACCTAAAATCATGATTTTAATGCCGCTTCGCGGCGTCACATCGATGGTCATTGTCATAACGAAGTCACCGTCTTCGGTTCATCGTAACGCTGACTTAAATAAATTACATTTTTATATAGCAAAATGAAATTTATGTATGCAGTAGAAATAGGCATTTACTAATATAATGTCAAATGTAAAATTGCTGTAGTTTCCGGCTTATCTGCAAAGCCACCAAGCTACATGTATGCTCCAAACATATCACAATTTTGGATGCAAGTGGTGTAAATTGCTAGCACCATATTGTATTTGCTATTCATTTGTAAAATTATAGACCAGTGGTTCCCAGCCCTCCCGACACAAATACACGTTTTCAGCAGTCAGAGGAAGCCATTACCCCACCCTTCAAAATTAATACTGATTTATCCAAAAGAGCGTTGATTCCCAATATGTTGGTTGCACCTATTTACATCCTTTTATTGGAGCGTCGTAGCTGGCAATACAAACAAATACTGAGAGCGCATATGTAGGCTCATTCCCTTGTGTTCACCAAGTTCTCAATTTTGAGCTTTGACAAGGCGCACCGGAAAGTTGTATTGTCAGCCGAGGGCTGCAAGGAAGCTGTCTTAGCGTAACATTGATGACTTAGCAGGCCTTCGTTACCCCCGCAGAATGGCTCCGTTACCCCAAATGAGGTGATGACCCACCGTTTTGGGACCACTGCTTTAAATGAACCCCGGGATCCCTTATGGGATCCACGCATGTCACATATATATACACGCAACCCACAGCAAGGGTGCTGAGCTGACAGGAAGCGTCAGTCGGACCCAGAGGACCATGGACCGCGATCAATACAGGGATCGATCATGTTTGCGTTACCGTTACACTCCCCCATCATCCCATGCCTGCACCTCCCCTCCCACGTCACATCACCTGTCACACAGACACACTTCCCCCGCCGGCCGCTCTCCCTTTGTACCGGTCACCAGCCATGCCACGTCACATCACCTGTCACACACTTCCCCCGCCGGCCGCTCTCCCTTTGTACCGGTCACCAGCCATGTGACCGGTGACGCACTACAATCCGCCGGCCGCCGGCCCCGCCGCCGCCGCCGCCGCCCGTCCGTTCAGTCCGCCCGCCCACAGTGCCGGCGGGCGGGCGGTGGGTGTCGACAGCGGTGGCGGGGCGGCGGGGCGGCAGTGGTGGTGGTGGCGGGGGCGTGCGAGGACCGCTGGCTGTGCAGTCCGATGGATCAGCGCGTGGTGTTCGGGTTGGAGCCGGCCGAGGCGGACCGGTGGTGGGCCCAGCTGCAGGAGGGTAACTGGCCCGGCTCTGGAGAGACGGATCAGCGCCGGGCGCCGCCGGGCCGCGGCTGCCGCTGCCGTCCCAGCCGCTGGACGCTGCTCTGGGTACCGCTGTCGCTGGCGCTCGTGGCGCTGGCGCTCTATGTTGCGGTGGCGCCGTACTGGATAGTGCGGCAGACGGAGGTGGAGGCCAATGAAGGTGAGTGGACACTGCAGACAGTACCGTGCCGTGATGTAGAAGGCGGCACCATGATATAGCACCGTGATGTAGAAGGCGGCACCGTGATATAGCACCGTGATGTAGGAAGGCGGGCACCCGTGATCATAGCACCGTGACTTGTAGAAGGCGGCACTGATATAGCACTGATTGATGTAGAAAGGCGGCACCGTTGATATAGCACTGTGATGTAGAAGGCGGCACGTGATATAGCACTTGATGTAGGAAGGCGGCACCGTGAATATAAACACTGTGATGTAGAGGCGGCACCAGGATATAGGCACCCTGTGATGTACAAGGCGGCACCGTGATATAGACACCCGTGATGTAGGGAAGCGGCACGTCGATCTAGCACTGTGATGTAGAAGGCGGCACGTGCATATAGCACCGTGATGTAGAAGGCGGCACCCTCGATATTAGCACCGTGATGTAGAAGGCGGCACCGTGATATAGCACCGTGATGTAGAAGGCGGCACCGTGATATAGCACCGTGATGTAGAAGACTGTACCCTGATATACAGCAGCAGAGGCGTGTGACCATTAGTGGATCTAGGATTTAGTTTTTGGAGCCATGGGGGGCATCACCCCGAAAAAGTTCATCAAAGTGCAAAAAAATCATCGGATTTCGCTCCCTTGTGCATTGCTAGACGTTTTAAAATAAACTTCCCCTAGTAAAAGTTGCGTACATTTCCTTCTTAATCAGGAAATGTGTAAATTTGCGCCGATTTCAGGCGGTTTGGGGGGGGGCATTTGCCCATGATGCTCCCTCCTCGGATCCGCCAGTGCGTGTGACAGAGTCGTGCCTCCAGTCGACAGATTAGAACCGGGAGCATATATCCTGCTATAGCTATAGCCTGATAGCTTCAGCCTTCCCTACATAATCACGAGCATGAGAGGATCCAGAGGGGGCCATGCCCCTCCCCAAACCACCCAAAATCGGCGCAAATTTGACACATTTCCTGAGATTATAAGAAATATAAACAACTTTTACTAAGGCAATTTTGTTTTAAATCAGTTATTGATACGTAAGCAAGCGAAATCCGATGAGTTTTCAGAATTGTGTGACACTTTTGTATTCCCCCCCCCCCCAACTGACCAAAACCACCCGTTCTGGATCCGCCTATCACCTATGGTCACGAGCCAGCCGTATGAGATGATCCTCACGATTCTGTCAGTGTAAAGAACAGTTGCCTTCCACCGGAAGCCGATTTCGTTCATTCCTTAACAAAACTTATTCGGTCTCAACCCAGTTTAACCCCCCCCCTCCCCCCCAGCTGCTCTTTATGGACGTTTGGAAGCGTGGGCTGGGACGTGTCCCCCCAAGGGCACGCGGTATCCTTAACATTCTTCGGATTTTTTAACATTACGCTTATAGACGTTGCATGGGAAGAATCGACTTCAAAGTGCCTCCCTCCCCCAAACTATCCGAAAGTGGCGACGTCAATTGTGGCTTAAAGACCCGAGATCCCGCTCCACTCGGCAGTGGCGTCTAACACAAAGTGAACACTGATTCGCTATACCGCTCAACTCCGGTGCCCTGTCCTGCCGCGAGTCACGAATTCCGTTACCCGTGTCCTGACCACCTGACCACTTCCCAGCCACCTGCTCATCGTTCTTCGCCTCTGTATCTCTCCCGTCCCGTCCCGAGGGATACATTCCTGGTATGTATCCCTCTTCAGTCGCTCCCGGAAACCGACAATCCTCACCTCCCCTCGCTCCTTCCCTCTCCTCCCCTCTCCTCCCTCTCCTCCCCTCTCCCCCTCTCCTCTCCCTCATTCCTCTCCTCTCTCTTTCCCTCCCTCCCTCCCCTCCCTCTCCTCCCCTCCCTCCCCTCTCCTCCTCCTTTCCTCCCCTCTCCTCCCCTCTCCTCCCTCTCCTCTCCCTCTCCTTCCCCTTCCTCTCCTCCCCTCTCCTCTCCTCCCTCCTCCCCTCTCGCTCCTCTCCTCCCTCCCCTCTCCTCTCCTCTCCTCCCCCACCTCCCCTCTCCTCCTCTCTCCTCCCTCTCCTCCCTCTCCTCCTCTCCTCCTCTCCTCCCCTCTCCTCCCTCTCCTCCCCCTCTCCTCGCCTCGTCCTCTCCCCTCCCCTCTCCTCCCCCCCCTCCCTCTCCTCTCCTCCCCTCTCCTCCCCTCCCTCCCCTCCCCTCCCCTCCCTCCCTTCCTCCCCGTTCCTCCCTCTCTCCCTTCCTCCCTTCCTCTTCTCTCCTCCCTCATCCTCCCCTCTCCTCTCCTCTCTCCCTCTCCTCCCTCTCCTCCCTCTCCTCCCCTCTATCCTCCTCTCCTCTCCTCCCTCTCCTCCTCCCTCCCCTCTCCTCCCCTCTCATCTCCTCTCCTCTCCTCCCTCTCCTCCTCTCCCTCCTCCCTCTCCCTCCCTCTCCTCCCTCTCCTCTCCTCCCCTCACTCCCTCTCCTCCCCTCACCTCTCCTCTCCTCTCTCTCCTCTCCTCTCTCTCCCTCCTCTCTCTCCTCTCTCTCCTCCATCCTCTCCTCTCCTCTCCTCATCCTCTCCTCTCCTCCTCCTCTCCTCTCCCTCTCTCTCCTCTCCTCTCCTTCTCCTCTCCTCTCCTTGTCGAATAGTTTCCTCGCAATCTGCAATAACTTCCGTCACCATGGCTGATCCAGGGCGGGGGTGGGCGAAGAGGTCATGCCACCCAAAAGTGTCTGAAATCGGCTGTACATTGACACACTTTCTACTTCAAATGTGTAAACTTGAGTTTGTGCGAAATCAGATAAATGATATTTGATTCTTGTGAGATTAACCGATTAAACCCCCCCCCCCACCCAAAAACAAAAAAAACATGGATCACCCATTGACTTGTGCAGTCCCTGTTAACCGGCGGACTGGCCTGGGTAGCGTGGCTGCAGCCAGTCAATGTCCGTTGAAGTGACAGACCAGCTGGCCTGCATCTGTACGGGACCAATCTCTTCTCCACCCGTCCCTGGCGTCCCCTCCCCTCGTCCAGAAGGAGACAGCTGGAGAACCACTGGGTGGACGTCATCAGCTACGAACGGTCCGGGCGGCTCAGCATAACAGTGCAGCGTGGCATGTGCTGGGCCGCCCCGCCCCCGCCCCCGCCCCCGCCCCCGCCCCCGCCCCCGCCCCGCCACTCCCTCCCACGCCGTACATCCCCACGCTAATGCCTGACTCATCGTTACCCCACTGCCTCCCGCATGGCTCATGCATCATTAATTAGTTTGACTCCCCATTCCTTCCGTCAGCTGCTTTTGGGATTGTTACTGCGTCAGTGGTATAGGTACCTACATAAACACGATTTGTCCGTCTGTGTGTGCGTTTTCAGTCCATCGTGCCGGCATGTGTAGTGTGTACGGCTTTGTCCTCGCCTGTCCGTCCGCCTGTTCTTCAGTCGTCCGCCTGTCTTTCGGTCCTACTGTTTGGAGCGCATACAGATGTCAGTGCCCGCCAGTCGAACCGCGTGGGTCAGACAGAGCCTGAGAGAACCGGCAGTCTGCCCGGGGACAGATGCACCCACCGCCGCCGCCGCCGCCGCCGCCACCGCCACCGCCGCCGCCGGGCGGGCAGCCGCAGATCTGACTCACAAAACCCGGTCTAGCACGCCGCCTTGTCTCGATCTGCACCCCGGTCACCCGGCCGGCCGGCTGGCAGGCTGGCAGGCTGGCCGCCCGGCCGGCTGGCAGACTGGCGCCACCAGTAGGTGCCGACGACCCCAGACACAGACGCGTTTACCTGTTCCTGGAGAGTAGGCGTATATTTATCCAGTGTTTGTCTGCCGCCTCGCAGCGCGTGCCAACTTTCTGCCACCTGGCTGCACCGCGCCACAGATGTCCCACCGAGCCGCGCCACAGATGCCCCACCGTGCCGCGCCACAGATGCCCGCCGTGCGCGCCACAGATGCCCAGCCGTGCCGCGCACAGATCCCGCCACCGTGCCGGCCACAGATGCCCCACCGTGCCCGCGGCCACAGATCTGTTCCACGCGTCGCCGCGCCACAGACTGTCCCACCGTGCAGCGAGGCGCCACAGATGCCCCAACCCCGGGAGTGCGGCCACAGAGTCCCACCGGCCGGCCACAGATTGCCGCACCGTGCCCCGCGCCACAGATGCCCACCGTGCCGCGCCACAGATGCCCACCGTGCCGCGCCACAGCATGTCCAACCTGGCGCCACAGATTGCCCAGCCGTGCCGCGCCACAGATGCCCACGTGCCGCGCCACCGATGCCCACCGGCCTGCGCCACCGATGCCCATCCAGTGCGCGCCACCAGATGCCCCACGTGCCGCGCCACAGAGATGTCCCACCGTGCCGCGCCAACAGATGCCCCACCCGTGCCGCGCCACAGATGCCCCACCGGCCGCGCCATCAGATGCCCACCGTGCCGCGCCCAGATGCCCCACCGTGGCGTGACACAGATGGCCGCCCGTGCCGCGCTAAGATCCCCCAACCGTCGCCGGCGCACAGATGTCCCACCGTGCCGCGCCACAGAGTGCCTCACCGTGCCGCGCCACAGATGCCCCAACCGTGCGCGCCACAGCAGTGCCCACGTGCCGCGCCGCGCACAGTCGCCTGCAAACCTCAGCTGGGAGATCGCCACTACCGACTTGCCAGTTGTTTTTTTTTTTTTTTTTGAAGTCTGTCGCCAGCTCTGTTGAGTCTGTCGCCAGTCTGTCTCGGACAGTCTGATCAGAACAGAACATGCTACAGAACATAACAAAGACGAACAGAACAGAAAAGAACAGAATAAAGCATAACACATTCGTCGAGGCGGTGGGTGGTGATCGGCCTGCCCGCAGGCTAGAACAGGTCTGAACAGAACAGAACAGAGCAAAACAACGGAACAGAACAGAACAGATAATCGCCGCCTGTGGTGACTGCGGAGCTGGTGGGTGACGTACAGTCGGCCTATCAGTGCGATCCAGCCGGCCTGGCTGTCTCGGTTCAGCACGGCTGCAGCCAGTCTGACACCCGGCCAACGGCGGCTCCCCAGCAGCGTGTCTGCGCTCTGCATAGACCGGGACTCAGCTGGCCCTGCTGAGCGAGGGCGCGCGCCGCGTGCCGAGTACTGACTGATTGGCTCAGACGCCGTGGAGCCGGACGGAGCCGCACAGAGCCGGGTCGAGACAGGATGGGCTGGGGACTGGGGTGGGCTGGGGTGGGACTAGATGGCCTGGGGGCTGGGTGGACTGGATTGAGTCGGGATGGGCACTGGGCAGGGCTGGGCTGGAATTGATTGGGGTGGCAGGGATGGGAGTGGGACTGGAATAGGCTGAGATGGGATAGGATGGACAGGGGCGAGTCGGGATTGGCTGGGTTAGGTAGAACTGCCCGGCGGAATGAACTGGGATGGATCTGACTGAAGCTGGCTCGGTTAGGTAGAACTGCCCGGCGGAATGAACTGGGATGGATCTGACTGAAGCTGGCTGGGACTAACCGGGATGAACAGACCGTCGCCACGACGCGCTGAGGTCCAGCTCGCTGCAGTCGACGACTCCTCATTGCCCGCTCCCCTCCCCACTCTGCCCTCCTCCCCACTCTGCTCCCCTCCCCACTCTGCTCCCTCCCCACTCTGCTCCCCACCCCACTCTGCTCCCTTCCAACTCTGCTCCCCTCCCAACTCCAGCTTTCCTCCCACTCCTGCTCCCCTCCCATTCCACTCTGCTCCCTCCCACTCGTACTCTGCTCCCTCCCCACTATGCTTCCCCTCCTCCTCCTGCTCCCTCCCTTCCTCCCCACTCCTCCCACTCTGCTTCCTCTCCTGCTCCTCCCTTCCTTCCCATCCCTCCCAACTCTGCTCCCTCCACTCTGCCCCTCCCCACTCTGCCTCCCCTCCCAGTATGCTTTCCCTCCCTCTCCCCTCCTGCTCCCTCCCTTGCCTCCCACCCCTCCCCACTCTGCTCCCTCCCTCCTGCTCCCTCTTCCTCCCCACTTCCCTCCCAACTCTGCTCCCTCCCACTCTGCCCCCTCCCTCCGCTCCCTCCCACCCTCCCCACTCCTTTCCTCCCCTGCCAGATCTCCGCCGTTACGGCAGCTTGACCAGCGCTCAGTCTCACTGGCCGTGTGACGCCGTACCGGCGTACCCAGCCGTGCTGAACCGTGCTGACCCAGCAGTTCTGCCGTCAAACGCCGTGTCTGCAGTAAGCTACGGCCGCACTCGGACACGCCTGCCGCGCTCTACGACCGTTCCCGGCGTGCACTACGGCCGTGTTGGGCGTGCTCTGTTGTACCCGCCCTACCCGTCATGCACTATACGTGCTCTGTGGCGTGCTCTGTGGCGTGCTCTGTGACGTGCTCTGTGGCGTGCTCTGTGGCGTGCTCTGTGGCGTGCTCTGTGGCGTGCTCTGTGTCGTGATCTGTGACGTGCTCTGTGGCGTGCTCTGTGGCGTGCTGTGCTCTGTGGCGTGCTCTGTGGCGTGCTCTGTGCTGTGCTCTGTGGCGTGATCTGTGACGTGCTCTGTGGCGTGCACTGTGGCGTGCTCTGTGACGTGCTCTGTGGCGTGCTCTGTGACGTGCTCTGTGACGTGCTCTGTGGCGTGCTCTGTGGCGTGCTGTGTGACGTATCTGACGTGCTCTGTGGCGTGCTTCCTGTGGCGTGTCTGTGGCGTGCTGTGTGTACGCTAATAGACGTGCTCTCGTGGCGTGCTTCTGTGGACCGTGCTCTGGTGGCGTGCTCTGTACTGTGCTCTGTGGCGGTATCTCTGTGGCGTGCTCTGTGGCGTGCTCTGTGGCGTGTCTGTGGCGTGCTTGTGCAGCGTTGCTCTGTGGCGTGCTCTGTGGCGGTGCTCTGGGGTGTGCTTTGTGGCTGTGCTTCTGTGGCGTGCTCTGTGGCGTGCTCTGTGGCGTGCTCTGGACGTGCTCTGTGGCGTGCTCTGTGGTGTGCTCTGTGACGTGCTCTGTGGCTGTGCTCTGTGACGTGCTCTGTGGCGTTACTCTGTGGTGTGCTCTGTGCTGTGGCGTGCTCTGTGGCGTGCTCTGTGGCGTGCTCTGTGCTGTGCTCTGGACGTGCTCTGTGGTGTTCACTGTGGCGTGCTCTGTGGTGTGTCCTGTGACGTGCTATGTGACGTTCACACTAAGCACGTCATCAGCGTCAGCGCTCCTGACGTGCCTCCATTCCGTCACAGTCGGCTGACGCGAGTCAGAGTCGACATCACAGTCTGTTGACGCGACGTCAGCCGTCCCACAATGACGGCAATGACCGCGCGCGGGAACAATTTACCGATAACTTCCTGCCTGTTCGTCCCCGGCCGCGCGACGGGTGGTGGTGGCGGCGTCAGCGTTAGTGGCAGTGGTGGCGGGGCTAGGGTGGAGGGCTGGTGACGGCCATTGGCATTGGGTAGGGGTGGTAGTGCAGGCACGGCTCCAAGGATGTCCCCGGGGTTATGCCCCCCCCCCCTAAAATGGTTGTAATCAGTTGAGAAGTGGAACATATCCTACTTTAACCCTTTTAGTGGCAGGGGCAAATTCTGCCCACCCCTCAGGTTTTTCGCGTATATGTCCGGAACGGCAGGGAGCAGGTCCATGAACGTTTGGCTGGCAGTCAATAGAGAGACAACCTTCCAAAACCAACTTTTAACCGTTCTGGATTCGCTGCAATGCGGCGGCGGCGGCAGTGGCAGCGACAGCGGCAGCGGCTGCGGCTGCGGCGGCGGCGGCGGCGGCGGCGGCGGCAGCAGCGGCGGCAGCGGCAGCGGCGGCGGCGGCGGCGGCGGCGGCGGCAGCAGCGGCGGCAGCGGCGGCGGCAGCGGCAGCGGCAGCGGCAGCGGCAGCGGCAGCGGCAGCGGCAGCGGCAGCGGCGGCTTGGCGGCAGCGGCAGCGGCGGCGGCAGCGGCAGCGGCAGCGGCAGCGGCAGCGGCAGCGGCAGCGGCAGCGGCGGCGGCGGTGTTCTCTCTCAGCTGTCAGCTGGGGATGCCGACGGGACGGGATAGCCACCGGTGGGGCGGGGTGGTTGGTGGGACAGACGCCTGTGTCCAACATGTGGTCGTGTGGTGGCGTCCCCTGCTCGTGCACACCACTCTCCGTGGGGGGGGGGGGGCGGAGAGGGATTCCAGTGAGCATCAACTAACGCTGGTTGAGACGGGTTTACCAGCCACGATAAGACCTCGGGCAGATAACGGTGCACAGGAATAGCTGTCAGATGCTGTGAACAGTTGTGTCATTGTCGGCAGTTATAGGTGTACACTATGTGACCACCCACGCATATGTCCAATTCAGTCTGGTCTTAAGCCATGACAGATAAACGCCGGTTACTCTCAAAGACACCAAATCAAGTCCTACCGTCACGATGCAATCAAGTATAATCAAGTACAACCAAGTACAATTTTAGTAGAAAAGGCAAAAATCAACAGTTCTGAAGCAATCAGCAAGACGTTAAACCAATCGTATTACGTATACTGTTCCACAATCACATGTGTTATTAATTAGATTGTTGATAACAAAAAAAAAAATGTGATACAACAACGCATATAAAGTTACTGGGAGTCTTTCTTTGCATTTCTTTCTTTGCATATGTTTTTTGCTTTGCATATTCTTTGCACAACACGTAAGAGGAGATGATACATAGGCAAGCAAATCGATCAAATAAAGCTTTAATATCAAAATTATAGCAGAGTCCATTAAACCCTTGAAACGGATAAGGATCTAAAACTTGTTCGATGCAAACTTTTTTGCTTCGAATACTGATACGGCAGACACTTCCTGTGACGTCCCGCCTGCCTACTGCAGTCCTCTGACTATCAGCGATGTGATATCAGCAGCATTATTGCGCTGTATACCTGCAGTCCTCTGACTATCAGCGATGTGATATCAGCAGCATTATTGCGCTGTATACCTGCAGTTCTCTGACTATCATCTATGTTATCGAGCGAGCTATATTCGCGTATACCTGCAGTTCTCGACTATCAGCGATGTGATATCGCAGATTTTGCGCTGTTATACCTGCCAGTTCTGCTGACTATCATGTTTTTTGATCATCAGCCCGGCATTTGCGCTGCCTATACTGCATCTCTGACTTATCCAGCGATTGTGTGTACCGCAGATTATCGCTGCTATACCTGCTTTCTTGTGACTTCAGCGAGTGATATCGCAGCATTTTGCGCGCTACTGCAGTTCTCTGACTATCAGCGATGTGATATCAGCAGCATTATTGCGCTGTATACCTATACGACACCATGCTATGCCAGAGCTAGGCTAACAGCATTCATAATCATATCGCGCCGGATGCAATCTAACAGCAAACAGAGCTGGGTCGGATTTCCTGTTATGAAAGGTTGCTAATTACGAGCGAGCGCGAAGCGCGAGCGAGTCCTCATTGAATACCGGATTTTTATCACATATAAGCGGCCGACCCGACCCGACCCGACCCGACGTCGGCCCGGCCAATACTGGCTATACAAGCGACGAGGACATATAAAGCTAAAATTTGGTGTGAGGCTGGAGACCACACCACTGGCAATGTTGCACAGGTCAAACTCTGGGTTACACTGCCGTGCGCACGTGCAACCCCTGTTCGCGGTCCACCGGAAAATGTACCGTACAAAACATCGTTGCAATACCGGACCTATATCTCGGCAACCAAAAGTCGCAAAGACACGGGTCACGTGCGTACACAGATGCGTAGAGAAACGATCCGCCCGGCGTATGCACTATGTGTCTATCAGCGGCGCGTGGTACGTGCAAGTACTGGCTGTTTACAAGCGCAATCATAGTTTTTATGACGTCTTCAACATGTCAATATCAGTGCTCAGCACCTATGGACGTGAAGCGATGAAAGCACCAGCCAATCTTTAAGTTCCAAGATGCATTGCAACAAATTTAGAGTTTTAATGCAGCATTTGCTTTATTTGTTGGAAATCTGCCGTTAATTTTGTGATTGACGATTTATCTATTTCCTCACACACACCGAGCTTCAAAACCCCAAAGGGTACTAAACGATTAAAAATGAGAAACTGTAAAGCGCAATCAATCCATCTAATAACCCACCCAAAATGAATTTTGCCTACCAAAACATGAAGCTTATAATTGAAAAATTAAAAATAACGTGCAAACCTATTTAGTTTAAAGTATCGATTTAGTTCGGATCTATTTGCGACGGCAAAACACCACATAACGGAAACAATTAAAAAGCATGCTTTGCTCAAAACAAACCTCCGTTGGGCGGGTGATAAATTGATGCGGACTTATTCGGACTCGCTCGTCCTTCGCCGTTTAAGGCGTCTTACTGGTATGATATGATATCGCTGCTCACTTCACACCGACAGTCAAGGGTTCCCATGCCTGGTCATTGACATTGTGAGGAATTGAGGAGTGAGCAGCGTTGTAATGAACGGTGCACTGTTACCTGTGACTGGTGTGCGTCACGGTTAACGTCGCGTCACGGTTAACGTCACGTCACGGTTAACGTCACGTCACGGTGCGCTGATGTGATAACTGATGACTGATGTGATCGATGTCATGTCCTCGATTCAAACCAGCCTTTGTTTGCCCACGGTTCAATATACGCTGCGATGTGCTGCCTGATTGCAACCTTAACGACGGCTAAT
Organism: Semibalanus balanoides; assembly: GCA_014673585.1. Lineage (NCBI taxonomy): Eukaryota > Metazoa > Arthropoda > Thecostraca > Balanomorpha > Balanidae > Semibalanus > Semibalanus balanoides. The sequence continues at coordinate 1,574 of VOPJ01005465.1, read as the reverse complement.
CCACAAGTTAAACATCGTAACATACGGCGCCGAGACTAGTGTGCACTGTGCACTGTGCAATCTAGTGATTCAATTGCACGCTCCATCACACACGGAGGACACGGCAGTTAAACACTCTTCAGGTCAGACAAAGTGACCTCACTGGTCAACCCTATACACTGCAGGACAGTAGAAGCCCATGAGTTCTTAACCCACGCCCCTGTGGGTCTCCGAAAAATAACTTCGCCATAGTGGGGGGTCAGAATGACGTCCAACTCGAAAACTAGAGGGGCTAGAAAAACGCCGAAAAATTGTTCGAAATCTCTTGCCATGGAAATTTGAAGTTAAGAAGGGTATTTTTTGCTCAGTTCAATATTGAGGTCACCAGAGGTCATCAAAGGTCAAATTTTCCAGTTCTAGGACTTCGCTTCGAACAACCCCAAATTCACGGAAACTATGCTTGGGAAACTATACTTGCTAGGAAAAAAACGCACTCGAAAGCTGTTGAAAAACGAAATCACCAAGGTGTCATACAAATTGAGCTCAGGTAAATAAATTAGGCTCCAGAGGTCATCAAAGGAAACAATAAAACGTGTTTTTACTAAATAGCTTCTTATCTAAAACCAATATAGCAATTATTGTAATACCATCATATTTGTCTTGTCGAGGCGCTTTTAAATACATATGTGGTGACCTAGTCTGGTCAATTTCAAAATTTGACCTCGGGTCAAGGCCATTTGGTGACCCAGGTATGCATATGGGGTATGCATACCCAACCAACATTTAACTTGAGCATTGATCGGGCACAATGGTTTAATCCCATTGCGCCCGACCAGTGCCAAAGTAAAAGTTAATTGTTGGCAGGGTATGCATATGCATATGGGGCAACGCATTCAGACGATACAAACACAGTGGTGTTATATGCTCGTCTCTATCGTTATCGGTTATTCTATTAAGAGTTATCAGCAAAACATTGCTGATGACCTCAGATGACCTCAGATTACCTTGCATAGATCACTGAGCAGCATTTGCAGATGACCTCAGATGACCTCAGATAACCTTGCATCACTGAGTAGCAATAGCACATGGGTCATCAAAAATAAGCTTAAATCAAATGATTATGGCAGAGCCAGACTCCATTCCAATCCAATATAATGCATATTGTCCGAATTGGAAGCATTTGTATATTTTCCCGTTCACTTATAATGAGGTCAGGAAATTGACTTGACCTTAGGTCACCGATGCCGAAATTCCGAGATACAATAATTGTATGTACTTATGACCTTATTAAATCCTGCAAGTTTCAAATCTCTCAGACAAAGACCGTGGCTTTGGCACGATGACAAACATTTTGGAAGGCAAGGTCACTTGAAGTGACAATTGACATGGTGACATGACCTGAGATGACCTGGCATCAAAACATTGCAAAGTGTAGACAATCGATGCCGCAACAGCTTTACAAAAAAATTGGAGGCGCAGAGCGCCGCCGTTTTTCCGCTATTCCGGAAAAACCTCAGGGGAGGGGGGGTAAATGTCGGATCCGAGATCCGATAGGATAAGATCCATTTGTATTGTCTATTACGGGATCCATGATC
>VOPJ01005464.1:0-14399 GCA_014673585.1 Semibalanus balanoides | reverse complement strand
GGGGTGAGCCTCCTCTGGAGACGGCTCACTATTTGGCTTGAACGATAACGTCAGTGCAGACAGATTTAAGGATAATTGAACAGTGGCCTTCATTGCAAACTTCGACTGACTGTGGCAGGTCTGTTATTGGCTTTAATGATCAAAACAAGCAGCCTTGAGCAGACTCTCTTCTGGAGCCGGTAAAGCCAATATCCATTTGCACGGTGTTTACCAGCCACCACTGACACAAAGTCATTATTCACTAATCCCCGGGTACAAGGCATCTCAGCTGCAGCTGGATACCCGATGACACAAAAAGATAGTGACCGAAGTAAAAACACATTTGGCGACAAATCAGCGCAGCAATGATATTGGTTCGCGGATTATGTGAAGCGGTTGGTGCTCTGATTATTTTTATGCTCGTTTGCTCCACTGAGTAGCATCGAAAGTTGCTTATTCTGTTCTGGTGATAGTCATTTCCGTCTTTTCCATGGCTCTTTTCTTGCGGGTGCCGCCAAAGCTGGTGACATGGTGTACACGAGCGTTTCAATGCGTTAGATATTGGCAGTATTAAGGGTATCGCAGATTATCTGTGCCACTGTGGGATATCCTCTGTTGTTCCGAACCAAGGCTGTACAGTACACCACATCACATCGTTCTTCTGAAAATAAAAAAAAAAAACTGACTCCTGCTCGCTCTGTTCATCATAGGGTGGAGCTTTTCAGAAAAAGCTGGTGTGCGGAAATGTCAATAATTGGCTAGCTTTTTGGGCATAGTCACGCGAGATTACAGTAGCAATAACACACAGTTACAATACAAGTGTGAACAATGTTAAATGTTTCATCTTACTCTTATTCCTGGCATGGTTGAGGCGAAAAATGACAATTTAAGTGGCAGGAAGCCTTCAAATCTGACAGAAGTTGATGGGGCAAAACACAAAGTTGGTGGGGCAGTCACCCCACCATTTGTATAGAAAACTCCACCCGTGTCTGTCATTGTCACACACAAGTTCCAACACGTGTCTAAAATGATATATTTATTGAGTATCCTTTGAGTCAATTGTTGGAAACAAAACATACTGGTCTAAGGTCTTGCGCCCTTGCCATTCTAACACTCCTGTTCGTGGAAGAGAATTAATCGCACACCACCATAGGAAGCGTTTTTTGTTTTATTTTCAATGATGAACATGAATGACTTAAGTTGGTTTGAGCATATTTCATGACGAATATAAACTGACATCGTCATCATTAGCTCAACATGATTGTATAGCCTACCGCTACGCATTTCGCATGCAGTTATTATCGTATGCTCTATTGCAGTCTCCGACCGGGATATTCCCGTGTGTCAGAATGCAGTCTCCGGTAGAGAACTTGTTACACCCTGCATTCTGCGACATTCGAGGCCTGAGTTAGACAGTTGTGTGCGATCATCTGCATCCAGATGATGTCAGTCGTTCAGTAGTGTCCAATCAGCTGAGTTCCGATGGTGGTGTGTGCTTTGTTCCGTGGAGGAAGTTCGGTTCCACTGCCGGAGGAAGTTCGGTTCCGCTGCCCCCGGTAGCAGGCTGCAGTAGCAGAGTCACGCTGCACCGGCAGTGCAGAGACGCTGCCCGGTAACAACGTGCAGAGTCGGGACACTGGCTCACGATCATAGTTGTGCATGGGTGCCTAAACCCCAAGCCCAGCCAAGCCGAAGCCCATGAACACCAAGCCCAGACCCAGACCAGACCATTCAAATTCATAAATTTGAGGCACACAGATGCCACGGTCCGGGCTCATCGCAATACTTAAGAGCAGATAATTATTTTCACAAAAATTTGCAACCATTATTCTACCATATTTACTTGCATAGCTATTAACAGAAACTAATAGGCCACGCCCACCTAATGTATTGCGCTGTGGCTTTTGATTCCTCGGAACATATCTCCTCTCCGTCCAGGTATGTGAGATCATCAATCGGAATCTAGCTGTTGGATCGGCAACACTACAATTGTTTGTGGAATTTAGGGTGGTAAATAGATTGTCACCGCAGCTTTAGATACCTACCAGGGGGAGAAAGATTTATTTCGTACTCTCAATTTTTTCCCCTATAACTACATGTATTTATTTTAGTGTCTATAAATTATATTTTATTTCAACATATTTAACCTGATTAGAACCATCTTGGCTCTGTTATAGTACTATACACAATACCGGCTAACGACCATAGATCCCAAAAAAATTATAACTCAATACCTGCATTGTGCCCCTGGCCAGTACCTCATGGAAAAGTTCGAAAAATGCTTACCCCCAGCCCAGACAATCGGAAGAATTGAGTGGGCACCCATGGGTGCACCCGATCCATGAAAAACACTGCTCACGATGCCGCCAGCTCGGTGCCACACAGTGCCACACGAGCTGAACCACGTAGTGTCACACGATGGCGCCAGCTGATGAATCACAGAGTTATGTAGTTCATGTTGTTCAAGTATGAAACTGGGTTATTTCGCACGCCTCTTCACTAATAACACCACAGACTAATAGGGACTGCATTTAAAATAACCTGAACTCACTCCTGTTAGGAATAATCGTGTTACAATATAACCAGAGCGTTCACCACTATCTGGCAGCACTCAATTTTGCAATGTAAACAGTATTTTTTATGTAACATTTGTGACACAATGCCACCAGCTAGAGACACAATGTCACACGATGCCGACAGCTCAGAGACACAGTATCACACGGTGCCGCCAGCTCAGAGACACAGTATCACACGGTGCCGCAGCTCAAGAGACACAGTCAAGACACGGTGTCCGGTGGACCCAGCTCAGAGACGACAGCTGTACCAGTTTGCGAGTGCCCGGCCACTCAGAGACCACAGTATCAACGGTGCCGCAGCTCAGAGACACAGATGCACCACGGTGCCGCCAGCCTTCAGAGACAGACAGTATCACACGGTGTGACCAGCTCAGAGCACAGTATCACACGGTTGGTCGCGCTCGGCGGGGCCAGCTCAGAGATACACAGGTGGATCAACAGCGGTTGGCCGCCAAGCTCAGAGAACACAGAATAAACACGTGCCACGCCAGCACGAGCACAGTACCAGAGCACATCAACCACGGTGCCGCCAGCTCAGAGACACAGTATCACACGGTGCCGCCAGCTCAGTGACACAGTATCACACGGTGCCGCCAGCTCAGAGACACAGTATCACACGGTGCCGCCAGCTCAGATACACAGTATCACACGGTGCCGCCAGCTCAGAGACACAGTATCACACGGTGCCGCCAGCTCAAGAGACACAGTAACACAGTGCCTCAAAGCCTAGCCTGCAGAGACCAAGCATCAACACGGTGCGCGGCCCAGCTCAGCACACACACAGTATGACGTCACGGGTGCCTGGCAGGCAGAGAGCCAGGCTCTGTGACATCAGGTGATCATCACGGCTCGCACCTGGCGGTCCAGCGCCGTGCAGGAACACAGTATCAAACGGTCGATGCACACGAGCCTCAGGAGAACATGCAGTATAACGTCGACACGATCACAACTAGCGCCAAAGCTCAGAGACACCCATGGTATCACACGGTGCCGCCAGCTCAGAGACACAGTGTCACACGGTGCCGCCAGCTCAGAGACACAGTATCACACGGTGCCGGCCAGCTCAGGACATCGGGGCTCATCATTACGGGAGGACAGTAAAGCTCAAGCACCACGGTCGCCCGCAGCTCAGAGACAAGTATCACACGGTGCCAGCAGCACAGAGACATTGACAGTTCACACGGTGCCGGCGATACTGGCGGCGCGGGCAAGGGCGGTAGGCGGCGTGCTGCTGTGTGCCTTGCTGTCTCTATAGAGGCCCAGGTCAGAGAAGCACCAGTATCACACACATATCGGACGCGCCCGAGCTGAGACACAGTATCCACCACGTGACCGAAGCGCCGGCAGGCTTTTAGAGGACACAATGCAGACGATATTAGGGTGCCAGCGCAGGCCTACTCTAGAGTAGCCAGTGCTAGGTGTGCATATCAGATCCCCAGAGAGATGCTCACTGATTGCTCATAGGCAGCAGTCTCAAGTGCCACATCCGTCCAAGCTCTCTAAGAAACAGGTAATGGTCTACACCTCACGGTATAGACCCTGGAGAGCGCCGCACTCCAAGAGACACGGTGGTCACTACCAATATCCCCGGTGCCTAAGCCGCAGCTTCAAGCAGACACAGTGATAATCGACACCGCTGTGAAAATCAACCCTGTCAGTCTTGCAGAGATCATCATGTATCTATAGCACGGTTGCCGTCACAGCGTCAGGTCAAGAACTCACAGTTAAGTTACACGGTAGCACGACAAAGAGAGCCCAGCATCGTGAGGTGTATCACAAGCATATATCACATCGTGCGTGCCCGAATTTGAGCGCCGGCTCGTGAAGTCCACCACTTGTTCAAACAACGGATGCTGATAGCTCCAAATCTAGCAGAAGTATCGCCCACACGGATGGCCCGGTCCACCTAATGCTTTTTAATGTGTGCATCCGTCACTCAACGGTGCGCCAGCGTTCGAGACCAGTAATCCAGTAACTAGGCTCGCCTCGCAAGCTCCAGGAGCATCTAGTAAATCTACTACCGGTTGCCTGCACTTCTATTACGAGACACAGGTATCTCACGGTGCCTGACCTGAGTCAGACCTAATCACGAGGAGCAACGATCAGATAATAACGAGGTTACACACGAGTGCCGCACACCTTGAAACATTTTGTCGGATCTTGAGAGTCACCAAGCTTATCAACATGCTTCTGCGCTAACAATGATAGCCAGGCGGAGTCAACTAGCAGCTCAATGAGAAGCATCCACAGGTATCTAGCAATCCCGGCGAGTTGAACCTCATTTGCCTGAGACACTTCATAGACAGCGATGTAGTCACAACTGTGCGAGTGGAATCGGAGGTCAGCCAGCTTATCAGTGACAACAGTAATCACACGGGGTACACGTGCCACCAAACGTTCCCGAAGCCAGTACCTCATAATGTACCAGTATCATTAACTTCCGGTGCACCAATGGTCTCAGAGCCATGCACATGCACGGAGACACAGTATACCACAGGGTTCAATATCTAAAGTCTAGACACCACCTCAATTATTTGACTTTTAACCATGGGAGGTAGCAAAAATCGAAGGGTCAAACGTCATAAAAACGACCGGAGTACAGCATCAGGATCGCTTCAGCCAGCATCTCAGGATCATACAGTATCGTACCCAGAGTCTCCTTTTAAATTTGGCCTCAACTCACACGTATGGACAACGTATATGTCTCAGTGTGCTATGTCCGCCGAATCTGCAGAGACAATCAGAGTCATAATCCCAATGGTTGCCGTTGAACCATTTGACCTTTGGAGGCTCAAAAGCGAGGCCTGTTCAGGCACGTATCCGTGACACGATGCCGAAGAGAGAGATGCTGCTGAGAGGCAGCATGGTAGCTGCATAACGCCACTCGCCAATGTTTTATGTGGTCTCAGGAGTTGCTCCTGGCTCGGCATGCTTCGGTCAAAATATCTGCGAGGCCGTCTAGTAGCATCCGCCACCCGCCTGCCTGACAGTATCTAATATTGAGCACAGGGTCAATATCTACCCATGCACGTGGTCACCGGAGCGCCACTTACCGCGCGATCCGGTGCCGATGTTCTCTTGCACTGCCGTTGTGTGATGCCGTTGTTAGACTGACGCCTGTGTTTCGCAAGCCGTTGGCACGAGCTCTGAGAGATCCGAAGTTCAGTACACGTGATACGACAGAGAGAATCTGAGTCGCGAGGTCAGCCATAGGCCCCGCCGGCGCCGGAGCGGCCGCGGCGCGTTTGTTCCACCCTTTGATCTGAGAGGCCGGCCTGTGGCGCGGCGCCGGGGCGGCGGTGTGAGTGTCCGCACCTCCCGCCTCCCCGTCCCTCCCCACACCTTCCCCCACACTCCTCTGCACACGCACACAAGCCGGAGCCTCATCAACACTACAATAACCAATTGTCATGCACATACGCCCCCCCCCCCACACACACACCGCTCAGCACGCACGCGCAGTCAAATACAATGAATGAATATGGATGGTTGAAACGGCCGATCCAAATGTGGGTTAAAGTTCTCGTCGGTGCTGCTGTAATGACTGAGACAAGGTCATGTGAGCCAACGAATGTAGGTGAGCGCCCAGCCGGTGCCTCTGGAAACACGATACCAATCTGGAAAATGCAATTACTGAGATTGCTTAATGCATGAGAGATTTGTGCAAGGACTGCTATTCAACAACGTTGACCATGATGGACGAAAATGCATACCTTCACCGTGTATGCATGCACTGATTTATGCTAGTTCTTGTCTTCATTATGTAAACTGTGTGAGCTATTACCTCCGTAAATGTTTTCTCGCTCCCTAGCTCACCGTGCACACTGCGCGTTAGAACGGCCGAACGTTGAAATTTGATACGCAGTGATGATTGCTCATTATGGTTTAGGACCACACTGGCGTCCAAGTTGGCGCTCGGTGATGGCACGCCAGAGCTTCAATGATGCATGCAGCAGCAATAGACAGACTTTAGGAATCACACACGCTCCGCTAAGTCCGCGTAATCTGTTTATGCTTGTTAGCGGTAATGGAATCGCGGCATCTTCGCATGCAGCCTTCGCAAACACCGCACCCGTTGGCGGCATTCCACGCTCGCCCCGGATGACAGAGGTGCAGCTGGGCGCGCGTCACGGCCGATGCCTCTCATTGCTGACGGGATTCGGGGCTCCTGCACGGAGTTCTTCGAAGTTGGCAATCACGATCACGACCCAAATCGTCCATGCATCGGCGAAGACTCGGGAATACCGCCCGGCCGCGACGGAAGGTCGCTCTCTGTGCGTCATCGCACCACGCCAGACTGCTTTGTTCCCGTCAGCCAGGTTTTTACCGGCCGGCGGCGCTGGCTCGTCTGCGCAGCCGTGTGACCTTTGACCTGGCGCCTGGCCCGCCGCCGCTGCCACCGCCCGGAGGCCCTCCGCCGCACTGTCTGATGCCAGCGGCAGCGGCGACGAAAGGCCTCGAGATTGGATCGATCAGTGACGGTGGCTCCGTCAGTTCAGCCCTCCGCTACCTCACGATCGCGGTACAGATGAGGGAGACGTGATGTATTCCAGTCAGTTGTGTCGGGAGGTCCTGGGGCTCATACCGTGATTCGCGACTCAGTCCGGCATGAGAGTGTCCAACAAACAGATTTCAAGAGTGTCCTACAAACTCCTGAAAGTAAATTAAAAGTACACCTTTTGGCTTCGGACGCCCTATGGTTGATTGGACACATTCCAGCATACTGATTGACTTTGTAATGGGATGTCGTCAGTCATCTTAATGGTAGTTCTTAATAGGGTCGTTATGTCGTTCATAATACAGGTGCCGCAAGTGTGTGTTTAGTTGATTATTGGTGCATTAGTCAGCATGCTCTAACTACCAGTTATGGACGGCCTCATATATTATGCAATCATGCTTATAATTAATACATTTCAGTCGTTGAGTGATATAAAAGGATAGCTTGCACGTTGACAACACTACTGGCCACTGGCTCCAGAAGTCCAGACTCTTGTTGCTGAGCTGGTATCTCAGGGAAATTATTTGTTGATCAATGAGTAGACATTATACCAATACAGTTCATCGAATTTTGTGATGCTGATATGCTTGTTTAATGAAGAAGTTTATTAGCTTTGTGATACACCTTATCTTATTTATCAATAATAGTACATAGATGTTACAGCACAGTTTAAAGGTAAACATATTTAGTGAAGAAAATGACAGTGTATTCGCACATTGGCCAGCTTCAGTTCATTCGACGACAAATTTCAAGAATCGCATCGCAACTGAACTATGACCTTCGATTGAAGGTCTATTTTTCTTTATATTAAAAAATGAATTAAATAATGCGGATATGTTGTGTGTTGACCAACGCAGCAGGTGATATCAAATGTAATTAAATATGCATCATGCTGTTGAACCTAACACTCATGCATAAATTAGGGTGCACGATGACACAAAATAAAATTAATAAAACTTGAACAAATAAAGCAAAACGATTGAATGATATATCATTTCTGATATATCATGAGAAAAATGTGTACCATTGCATTATATCTAAAAAAGAAAAGAGGCATGCAAATAATACCATCTTAGCGGCAGCTTGTTTTCTTTTATCAACAGTCGCCTTAACGATGACTATAAGAATGTCAATTACCAGTTCCTTGAATCACGTTTAACCGCCGTGATTCCCGCTCGCTGGATCATTAACGCTTTTGTACGATACAGCAAGGGTACTAAAAATACACTACTGGTATTATGTTAGGGCCTTCTACATCAGTCTATGTGGCATTAAGCGCCGTTTTTAAGACTCTAACCTGTAGCATTTCCTTGCGTTCGGCCCAGCACTCCAGCACCAGACCCCGCTGCAGCACATGGTTGCATCTAAGCACCAGTGCCCGCTATGTATACCGGTATAAGACCGGCACGCTTTGGCGGTTCTGTCCCTGGTCCGACTAAAGCCTGTCAGACATCATGACACTAAAGCCTCTATGACAGACCCTCGCTGGTGTGACGAGGGCTTTGTGAGTCGTCCTCAAAGTGCCCAAAGTCCCGGTTAGTCCCGGTTATGTGCGTGCGTGCGCGCGTGCGTGCGTGCGTGCGTGCGTGCGCGCGTGCGTGCATGTGTGTGTGTGCATGTGTGATGTGTGTGTGTGTGTGTGTGTGTGTGTGCAGGCGTGTGTGTGCAGGCGTGTGTGTGTGTGTGTGTGTGTGTATGTGACATAATCTACATGCCGCGGCCGGGGACGACTCTGATAGCCTGCTGGCCCTGGCTGACGCGGTAATGCGCGGCCAAGAAAAATGGTGACCCAGCCAGGAATAAGTAACTTGCAGGCAGTTTATCTTGTTGAGAGGATTGTCCGAGGCTCATCTCTGACCATCAAAAGATAAACTGGCACGCCATCTTAGCGGGGAGCAGCGCTGTGAATTGATGCGGCAATTCTCTGAGTGAGTGTTTCCTTATAAGATCACGGTAATGCATCTGGTTTTAATTTATCCGTAGAATGTCGTCATGTGGCCGGTGCAAACCGTTACTGAATAAAATATCCGCTACTTAGGAAGAGAGAATTTAAGGTCACGATATATCGGGACACGTGGCAAAGCTCACGCGTTCACACTAAAGCAGAGGCGATAGTGACTCAGTTGTTATGGTATTTGACAAAAGCATTTGTGCGTCTTCGATTGTTTTAGTCGGAATATACAAAAACGGTTTAGAGAGTGATTCCTGCAGTGTTTTTGTCAGCTTCTCACTTTCAGTGTAGCAGGTATACTTCTCATCGCACATTTTTAGTCCAATATTTCTTGGAAGTTTTCCTGAATCTGTGTTTTCATGTTCGAAAACGTTACTTTCATTGCACTTGAGTTTGACATCTGAAAGTGCTGTTTGAAAACCTTGTGGCGGTTTTGTAATTAATTCTGTTCCATTATGGCTTACAATGACCACATTCAGGGTTCGATAGTTGTGGACTGAGAAACTATACCCAGGGAAAACTATGCCGCCACGAAGAATGTTTACGAGCTGTGTCTGTGGCAAGGAGTTTTCATGCTCAGTGCACGTGACAATGAACAGTTTTACCAATGAGGACCATGCCCCATCAGAGTCCGATCTGAGTGGTCTTGACAGGAAGCCGCGTCTCATGGCACGTACCAATAGTCTAACGGGGATCAGAACCGGCCACGTGCCATATTTGGAGAGCGGGCGGAGGATGCGATGACGGGGATTCATCGCTGGTGGGACATGCCAAGTTGTCTGCAGACTGCAGAACCAAACTGCTCTTTATATGAACAATCACTCATCCTCTTCTGTCTATACCTTCCAACAAGCATGTTCTATGTGCATGTCAATGCCGCGAGACACAAGTGCCCGATCTCCGGCTCTTTCCATCATCAGTTTGCCTTCTGCTCTGCCAGGCATCATAGAGACGCGTTCGGACGTCTCCGTGTGCGCGCTGCCGAGGTCTGCTAAACCGGTGCTGGTCGGGGACTGAGTCGGCGGCCTTGTCCCCGGGAAGTTACTGGAGGCATAATGTCGGCTTTCGGTGGGGAGAGAGGGTGACGGTCGTTTGGCCGGGCATGCCTCGCGCTGCCGGCATTGTGTGGCCGGAGGACTGGCGGCCTGACTCAGCGGGGGTGGTAGCATTCAGTGGCCCCGGATTTACATCATCGAAGGCGCCGGATCTGCGTCACGGATGTTCCGTTTCTCGTGGTGTAGTTTCCAGAGTTTCTCAGGAATTTACTCCATGGTCATCGGATGGAAATAACAGTTATCTATTCATGTATTCAGCCTTTCATTTGAGTATAGTGATTCCTGTTCAGATTTTCAAGTTCGTGACCTAGCTCACTGCATGAAAACAATTGGAAATTTCCTCGATGCACTCGATAGTTCACCTTTAACATGGGGTTTTGAACTGAGATAGCAGATTTATAGAGCATATCGAAAATGGGTTGTGGTGAAAGAATTGCCTCGCTACGCTAAGTAATTTCGACACAGGACAAGTGGGCCCCTTTTAGAAGATACTATTGCGTGCCCCGATCAGGGCACGTAACTTCGCCGGAGGTATGATGTCATACCTGCTAACGTCCGAATTGCGTGATACGCAGATTCTGCCGCAAACTAGCTGTACCCATGTCGGTTCAGTAACTGCCGACTGGGAGAGTGAATTTAATGTTTGTATTGGTATTTGTATTGTGGGCCATATGCATCACGTGATGCATTGTCATGAATTTGCTTATGTCATGGATGAAAGAGAAACATGCACATTTTTCGACGGATGCCATACTCTTTATTCAGCTAAAAATATCCTGGTTAGCCAAATTTCAAGACAACTTTCAGGGTAACCTATTACCTTTTACTAAAACTTAAGATCGCTACCCAGTGTGCTGTCTCAGTGCTCTGTTCAAGTAGTTCAAAAACTCAACTTTAATCTCCACATGTATCCGGACATGACTCTAGAGTACCGGAGCTCCTCACTCGGTTTATCCACTCCTTTATCATGCCGCCGAGCAGCGCACACCGTGCTCATTTGCTCCCCGCTGGTTGCAGCAGCACGCACTCCTCTCCCGCCGCCGCGGCCATGCACTGGAGTGTGCACTGTGCAGTGTACGGTGTGCAGTGTAAACTGCTAACCCAGGTGGTGGTCGCGTCTGGCAGTCAACTGGCGTCCTTCGCTCTGCCCCCAGCAACTCATAAGCAGCGCCGTCACCCCTCCGCTGGCACTCCGCTCTCCCTCCGCCACTGCGGTGTGTGTGTGTGTGTGTGTGTGTGTGTCGTGTGTCGGTGTCGCGTGTCGCGTGTCGTGTATCGTGTGTCGTGTGTCTTGTGTCGTGTCCGTGGGTGTCGGATGTGTCTGTGTCTTGTGTCCGTGTGTTCGTGTGTCGTTGTGTCGTGTTGTCGTGTCGTTGTTCGTGTGGTCGGTGTGTCGTGTGTCGGTGTTGGTCCGTGGTGGTCGTGTGTCGCGTGTCCGTGGTGTCGTGTGTCGATGTGGTCGTGGTCGTGTGGTCTGTGTGTGTGTGTCGTGTGTTCGGTGTCCCGCGTGTCCGCGTGTCCATGTACGTGTGTCGTGGTCATTGTGTCGTGTGTAGCGTCAGCTTGCCCCCCCCCAGTGCCCGCCGTCACGGAACGCTGTGCAGTTGCACTGAGCGCGAGCTGTGCACAGTTGTGCCGCCGGCCCAACATTGACCGTCGTGGCGCCGGGAGGTCGCAGTGTGCGGAGTGCGGAGTAATGTCAACAACTCGCCGCAGCTGTACCAAGAGGCTGCGCTTCAGACAACTGTGCAGGCTGGGTGACGGCGCCGGTGTGGCGCTACCCCCCACCCCCTCCCCCCACCCCACACCACGGCTGATGAACCGCTACCGAGCGCTGTTTGTATCTTAAGTTCTGGTTCAAAGACATTATGCTTCAAATGTATTATATGGCCGGAGTTTGTCATTTACCCAACTACGTCGGAATTTCGCTGCTGTCGTCAGCATCCGGTGCAGATGTGTTGGAGAGTGCAGCGTGCAGGGGCGGCGGAAGGTATTTTGGAATGGGGGCAAACTGTTGTTGACCGGGGGGTGGAGTGTTAATAAAAAGGTGTTGAGCGGAGAGGAACTTCAGCGAAAACCTGTTGAGCGGGGGTAGAGCGTCAGTGAAAGCTTGCTAAACAGGGGAGATGTAACAAGTTATGAGTACAACTGAACACCCATTTCTAGTTGTTTGTCAGGAAAAATGGGGGATAATCCTCTGGCTCGAGAATGGGGGACACGTCACCCCGTGGCGGAACCCCTGGCCAGTTAGGGCCCCCTGAGGCCGACAGAGAGCCCCTTTCGGCCTTGCATTCTGCTGTTTGACTACTACTTTACTTGCGCCTTGCTTGAAAACGGAGTGAAATTCGCCTTGAGTCACTTCTATCGGCTATGGGCTCCTTTGGGATATTCACTATTGGGTCCTTCGAGACTCAAGGGGGTGGAGATGTCATTGATCCCATCCCCCCGTCCTACCTCTGGATCTGCCAATGAAAGAGGTAACACTATAATGCGATGGCAAAGTACAAAATGTAGGAGAGACCAACCGAGCTGTCCTCTCATTCACATTGGTCCCGTCTAACGACTGAGATATAAAATAACCGCGGGTATATCGCTTGTTCCTCGGAAGTTCAGGACATCTCCATTGGCCAAGACCAGAAATTTGTGATGTCATTGGACTATATTAGACTATAGTTACCGAGAAAGAAATGGTAAGCACATCTTAGTTCAAAGGTTAAAGGAAAAAGCCTTCGTAGGTATGTGGTCGGACATAATGGTTTTCGATATCCGACTGGCAAAATCTGAGCGTTCGACGCGTTTATTTGTGGTGGGGACAACAATATATGTCTCCCCATGTCTTTCAAAAGGGACACCACCCCTCTCTCTGCCCCTCCCCTACCGCTTCCTCCGCCACTGGTAGCGTGGCTCCAAGGCTGAGCTAAACACATGTGCAGAGGTCAGAGGAGCGCAGTCGGCACTATTGAGGCGCACTGGCGGCACTTCAACCCATCCGCCAGGAGAGGAGACCTCGCATGTCTGCTAATTTGTCTCTCGGCGGTCCAAATCACCCGCCGCCCCATTGTATCCTGAAGTTACGAGATTCGCCGCCAATGGTGAGCCGCCGGATAACAATGCCGCCGCCGACAATGGCTCTCGCCTGGTAACGCCCCGCGTGCTCGGCCCGGTGTTCTCTCGGCTGAGCTGTTCGGACATGCTCCTGTCAGCACCTCGGCCCGTGATCCGCTCATTTCCCAGTCATTTGCCGCTCCGTCCAACATCGGCAACCATGGCAAAACCAGGATGCTCTCCGACTGATGACGTCATTCGAGCGCAGGTGACGTCATAGAATGGCTCTCAAAGACGGACGGAGTTATGATCTCATGACTGGATGGTAGGGCATGGAGCGGTAATGGCGCCGTGTGAGCTGGCTAAACTCATTGAGTTACATTAGTTACTAAGCGTTGCCAGCTTTTCATTGCAGTGACCACAGAGTGAACATGGAACCAGCACGAGGCCGGTGATGAGGCGAGCGCGGAGCTGAATAGGCGACGGCTGAAAGGCCCGAGCATTTTTGCAGGACTAGCCCTCCCACCCATGCTTCAGGCAGTTACCCATGTCGCAAGAGACACCACCTGGCCGCGGCTGTTTCTCGATATGTCGGTGGCTTTCACGTGTGACTGCTGAGTGTGGCATCAGGCTAGCCACTTATTCTGACGAAACCGCTGTACATTATGGCCTGTGTAGAGATGCATGCAGACACGCCAAACCCGGAAACCCTCCGCGCTCGTAAACTGCGCGGCCGGTCACGCCGCTGGCACTGGAAGGGAAGGCTCTGCATCCCGACCTTCAGAGGGCCTCCTCCGCTTAGCACCGTTACCCCCTCACCGCCACCCACAGCGACGGAGTCCGGTTCGGCTGTCACAGGCGCCAGGGGAGGGGGAGGATGCCGGACGCGGACCTGCTACAGTGAGAAACGGTGGTGTGAGCATGACAAGGCAGCATGCCGAAATCATACCTCGCGATCGACCCCCGCGCCGGGCGGCTGGGCCGAAGTCCGGCACCAGGCGGGTAAGTCCGGCACCTGGGCCTGGCCGGGATCCGCCTCCGGGCGGGGGCAGAGGCGGTTCCATGTGGCCCTTACTACCGGGTACCGCGTCCGGGACCCGCCCCCGCCCCCGCCCCGCCCCGGTCCGTCCCGGACCGGTCCAACCCAGACCGACCTCCCAGACATATCAGCACATTCCGCAGTCTGTCCAACTGTTTGCCAAGCAGTCTTCACAAGGATACGTAGCTCATGTGCCGTCTGGCGACGCACACGCTGGAGATGCGCCGCGATGCACGGCCGGGTGGCCGGGTCAGAA
>VOPJ01005463.1:0-24163 GCA_014673585.1 Semibalanus balanoides | reverse complement strand
ACTTTGGATTGCGTTACGAGTGGATTAAAAGCATAGCTAGTTTATTCATGCAATTAAGTGTCTTATAAACTAAAATTATCACGATAATTATGACCGATATTTTCGCTACCGTGTGCAGACAATTATGCAAGCACAAAAATAGCGTTAAGAAACTGCTATTTCAAAAACATATAGAACTCCAGACCGACTCGTATATATCAAGCTAATCAAGCCATGGCTTTTCTGACGAAGTAGGTAAAGACCAATGACAGACAACCAATGGTTTGTCACAAATTGATTTGCTTTCAAAAGCACGCTATTAGTCAGCACGCTGCGCAGAAGGGAGTGTGAAGATTACCGTGATGGCCGGCTGTTGCACCTGTTCAGAGACCTGGTAAAATTGCTTTGAGTGGCCCCGACCAAAAGTCGCACATAAAACATTACCCCAGCCAGCTGAGCTAGGGCCATTTTGCAGGCTCCCTATGCATAAAGGCACGTACATTAATGCACGGTATGTACAAATAGTGCTGGATGTTCATGCTTAATTTTCTACTATGTATAGTATAATTCATCTCACTACTAGATAACTGGTATACCCCAAAAAAATGTCGGCAATATGGAAAAAACTAAATTATTGGTAGTCAAGAGCTGAAACCCAACTGCTAATTTGACAAATGTAAATGCGCATACATACTGAAGTGATGATGATTAAGTTAAGCGAAGACTACATCTGATGTGGTTTTGACGATCAGTATTTTTAAGGACATGATCGCTTGGTAAATTTTCTCAGGAATGACATAGGAATGATTTTACTGTCATTTTGCCCCCGAGTAGGTACCTAATCAGAATGAACCTTTTGTCGCCGACCTAATCCATAAAGACATAACACTTAACCACCCGTGCACCTGTGTCTGAGTTACGAATAGCGATCCTCGATCGGAGTACTCACCTCAGCGGCGTCGAAGTCCTCCATGGAGGCGATTTCGGGGCAGGCTGCCAGGCCGGTGGCCACCAGGCCGGAGAGCATCAGCAGTGAGGTCAGCATGGTGGATGTCTGGGACTCGGTAGGAGCGTAGTGGAGTCGCAGCAGGAGCGGCGCTGCTTTATACCACCGAGTCTCGCGCGCAGAGATACGGAGAGGTTATGTAACGGCAGATTGGGCTGGGAAAATCCTTGGAGAACAACAGGTGTGCAGGAAATGGTGCGATTTTCACAGAACTGAAGAAGGAATGGGAAATATCGTTATATAAATGTAGACAATAAATTGGAGAACATTGGCAATACTTAACATACATGGTTCAGAGAATGAAATATTATGATGGCTGAGATGTATCCTTCAACAAAATATGAGAAGTGAGTCTAACAACCCGTATATACTGAATTCAGATCTAGGATCGCATCGATGGATCACAATAAAACATGTGTTTAAAATCGTGTATCCCAGTGGATCTGACCTGAAATGACCCGAGACAAAACATCATTTTGTAATCGCAAATCGATGAACTCAGTCGAATGTCGATTGAGGATCCAGGATCGTATCGTACCAGGGTGGTATCTTGTGATCTGTTCTTTCCCTGTGCACGTCTGTTAGCACGCGCCCTGGAGGGCCTATGAGAATAACACGCCCTGGATCAGGGGTTGGATCTCGCCCCCCCCCCAATGATCTCGAAAACCACGCAACGTAGCGACAAGCGAAAAACGAATTTGGATAGATCGAGACAAGCTCTATCGAAATTACTTTAGTCTTTTTTAGGTCAGATCAATATCAAGGTCACTAGAGGTCATCAAAGGCCATATTTTCCAGATTTAGGACTTTGCTCCAGCCTCCAGATACCCCCAATTATCTCGGAAACTATGATAGCAACCGTGTTAAAAACCGAAAGCTCTTGGAATTTGTAATTGACCTAGTTGTTCTCAAATTTGAGCTCAGGTGAATATTCTAGGCTCCAGAGGTCATTGAAGGTAAAAAACATATGTTTGCAGAAAAGCGTTATGCTTATAACTTGTTAACTAATGACAATAGAGCAATTATTTTGACGCCATCATGTTTTTATCGTCAATGTGCTTTAAACAATCTCCATTTTAACAGGTCAGGTCAACTTCGAAATTTGACCTCGGGTCTATTGTGTCCGCTGGCCGGCCTCCAGTCTTCACCTCAACAGACTCGTTTCTGCAGCACACGTCATTATTCCGGCCTACCCCGGTCACAGAGACTGTCATACACCCAATCCACCAGTTCAGCCGACCCCACCCCTCATTCAACGGAACCCTGCCCGGGCGCCACTCGACCGAAACGGCCCGGCGACCCCGGGCCGCGGGCCGGCACGGTATGACAAGTACACCCGAACTATATCCCACACACTTCAGAACTATATCACAACAAGGTCAAGGTTAAGTGGTGACCCAAGTAGGTCATGCTGCATAACGAAAGACGCGTCTCGACGAGACAAACACATTGGTGCTATTTTCACGTCCCATCTTCATTATGTCGAGAGTTATTGACAAATCAGTATTGGTGGTCCCAAAATTGACCTGACCTTAGGTCACCGATATTATAAATCCGAGATAAACAAATGATAGGTATTTATGGTCTTATGACATCCTGCAAGTTTGAAATCGATCGCTCGGAAATTGTGTCTGCATACGACCAAACACGTTTTGTAGGTGAGATCATCACGTGACCTGGTCTGGTGACCTGACCTGAAATGACCCGAGACAAAGCATTTTATATCAAGTGGGTAGTTCATTTTAAAACAGGTATACAAAAATTGCGGCGCGCAGCGTTTCCTTTTTACCGCTATGATCGAAAAACAGGAGGGGTGGGCGGATTTAGCCCCCCTCCTCCTTCAGGGCGCGTGTTAATTAATCGCCGGAAACGCAAAGTTAATAGAAATTGAGATCCATCAGAATACGATAATAGTTTAATTAAAGGCAAATATAAATATAAATTTGAAAGCCACTGTTGCTGTTTTTTGCTGAAATGTACCAAGCTTTTGGGTTTATACAAAATGACGGTTGATTTCTGTGTGCGGCAGACTGCTTGAGACCCTAATTTACGGCGATAACTTTTAAAAGCACCATCCAGCATGAACTTATTTCTCACAATGGACGTTCCAGACCCTGCGCTAATTTGCATTATTAGAATTTGTAAATGTCAAGCGAAAATTAATAAAGACACTTTTCATTCACCGTAATGCCCTCGCACCGACGGGGGGGGCGGATATCCCCCCCACAGGTTTTTCCGGACTAGCGGAAAAACAGCGGCGCGTAGCCACGCCAAATTTTGTATAGCTGTTTGGGCATCAATTACCCACACTTTCTTAAAAAAATTACTTCCTTACTTTAAAGGTCACGTTGTCAGGTCACATTAAATGACCTGACCTCAAATGACGTTTTTGTAAGTTTGACATCTTACCGAAGCCACAGTGGTGAACCAAACAGTTTGAAATTTACAGTGTGTTATGCAGGCTTCTATATCTACAGCTTCGATATATCTTGGAATTTTTTATATCGGTGACCTTGAAGGTCATTTGTCCAATTTTTTAGACCTCCCATTATAAGTCTATGGGAGAAAAATGAAATGCGCACCAATTCGAACAAAACCTGGCTAGAATAGGTCAGTTTTCATCCTTATCACTATTCTTGCAAGCAAAGTATAAGAATGCAAGTTGTTTATTTTTCTTTCCGTGACCTCGTTAAAGGTCCAATCAATGTACCAAAAGGTCATATGTTTTTTGTACAAGTAACTCATGTTCTACGAAGATAGATTTACTGTGGTTTTCACCATTCTTTTTCTCTTTGTCAACCTCCAAGTTTAGACATAAAATTTGACTAACCTTGACCTGACCTCAGGTCAGGTCAATTTATTTAGTTTGACCTAGCTAGATTCATACGATATAATGATCGATGCGCCCACGTTGAGCTGAGAAACACGCATGCGTGGCAAAATAACTGATCTACCTTTAAACCTTAAGAATGTTATAAACAAACAACTTTTTCACGTAAAATTAAGCATTTTGACCTTCGCTGACCTCTGGCTCTGGAGCCTTAACTATTAAGCAAATCTCAAATCTGAGGACATATTAGCGAAAAGAGTTTTACTAGTCATTGCAGTGCTTTTTTCGATTGCTCCTAGCTATGTTAGTTACTGAGCTAGCCCGGATTATGTGAAGCAGTGCTCAATTTACTCGAAACATGGGAAATCTTACCTTTTTTGACCTCTGGTGACCTCAATATTGACCTGATAAAAAAAAAAAAAAAAAAATCGCTAGTACGCGTCACGGCCTACCTCACGCCGTTTTCCGCTTCTCGCTACGTTGCGTAGTTTTCAAGATCTCTGGGGGGTCGGTTATCCGCCCCCCCGCCGGTTCGAAGCTGGCTCAGACCCCCGTCGGTGCGAGGGTTAAAATACGCGCAGGTAATTAATCCGTCTGTGGGGTAAAGGCTATTCGTGAAAGGTTTGAAGCTATGCTCTGACGTCAGAGCTTAAGCTCCACCGGCTAATCTATTGAGCCTGCGCTGTTCCGACCCGTTGACCCGTTGACTGGCCGTACCTGTGGACCGTTGACGCGCTCTTGTGAACGTACCCGGTGACCTGTGACCCGTGACCGGTCAGTTGTGAGTCGTGTAACTGGAGTGGATGGCGGGACTTCAGAGCAACCGGGCGCTAGTCTCTGTCCGAACTCGCATTGTCTTCAACATCACGACTCCACGAGTGAATGGGAAGTAGGTACCCTAAATTAACCAGCTTTAATGCTACAAATTGCCACCGGATCTGAAATGTCCATTGGTATAAATTCGTGCATGCCATTTAGTGCTGTCAAAATTTATCACCAAAAAATAGTCACCCAAGCATTCTGCCGTTCACAGTAGAAAAGCTCATTGTCAACCGAAATAGAGACACAGATTTATCGGCGTACGTCTATTCCGGAATTGGTAAATGAATGGAAAAACACGCGTACAGATATTCATCATAAGCTACACCGCTTTCGGAGGTAAGACCACGTGATGAGAACTAACACAGGTGGCTTAAATTCCCACGGTTATGTAATATGCTCTGACTGACGCGTTCAGCATCTCACTTCCGTCATCCGATGTACATCAGATGTACATTCACTGAGACATGCTAAAATTAAGGCAATATTTTATTCACTAACTACATGCATTCATCACTTAAATACAATGTATATGAATATCAACTTCTATCGGACCGGCCATGTCACTGCAGGCACCGACTTGACTTGACCAGGTCACTGCCCCGGCGTATCTGGCCGCAGCCCCGTTGCTTGGTGCGGGGGGTGACATCGGACCCACACTGTCACCACCCACCACTCTCCCGGCGTGACCTGACGGTAGCCCCCGTTGTCTGGGGCGGGGGCGGGGGCGGCACCCGACACGCAAGTGACAAGTGTCGGTCATTATGCGTATGTGCAATATATGCGGGACACATGAAGCAGCTGTACCTACAGGGTACAATGTACAGATCTCGTCTGGCCGTCAGCTGGTCTCGGTCCCAGCGCACAGAGACAGCTCGGACGCCGCCGTTTCTCTTGATAGTAAGTCACCATGGCATTCAGCGGCCCAATCAAGGACAATGTGACGACACGAAAACTGGGTCAATGACAGCCTCCGTGAAATTTTGAAAGAGACAAAAAGTCATGGTTTATGTATGGTGACGATGAACAGATCGATAATCGTTGAAAAGTTCAGGAATGTTAGCTAGGGAATCTAGGAACAACACTGTCCCTTCCAAACATTCCTGAACCATGGTTACATTTTTGACACCGTTCAGCAGTGCAGGCCTGTGTGTAGGACGTAGCTACACCACAGACTGTGTAACACATCACACCCCACACTGTCTGGGTAGCTCTTGCGCCACCAGCGGCAGCCACTGCGCCATGTGAGTGCTGTGGCCCTATGCTTTATGCAAACATGGAGCTGCTTATTTTCGGACACGTGCATCGCCTGCGTGTAACTGGAGCCGCCAGACAACCAGCATAGCTCATGCAATTCGAAGCGGCTGTCACCCAGCTAATTGCCCACTGGATGTGGCGAGGGGCTGGCAGAGGGGGCCGCGCAGGAGTACGTGACGTTAGAGGGGTCCGCAGATGAGTACGTGACGTTAGAGGGGGCGGCGGAGGAGTACGAGACGTTAGAGGGGCGGCGAGAGAGCACGTGACGTCAGAGGGGGGCCGCGGAGGAGTATGTGACGTCAGGGAGGGCGGGCGGAGGAAGTACGGTGGACGTTAGAGGGGTCCGGAGGAGTATGTGACGTAGAGGGGGCCGCGGAGGAGTACGTGACGTTAGAGGGGGCGGCGAGGATACGTGCACGTCAGAGGGGGCCGGCGGAGGAGTACGTGACGTTAGATGCGGTCGGCGGAGGAGTACGAGACGTTAGAGGGGGCGGCGGAGGGATTATGTGACGTTAGAGGCGGGCGGCGGAGGAGTATGTGACGTAGAGGGGGCGGGCGGAGGAGTATGTACGTTAGCAGGGCGGCGGATGAGTATGTGACGTAGAGGGGGCGCGGAGGAGGTATTGTGACGGTTTAGAGGCGGGCGGCGGAGGAGTTACGAGACCGTTAGAGGGGGCGGCGGAGGAGTACGCAGACGTTAGAGGGGCGGCGGAGAGGAGTACGAGACGTTAGACGGGGGCGGAGGAAGTATGTGACGTTAGAGGGGGCGCGGGAGGAGTATGTGACGTCAGAGGGGGCGGCGGAGGAGTATGTGACGTTAGAGGGGGCGGCGGAGGAGTACGAAGGACGTTAGAGCGGGGCGGCGGAGGAGTTACGGACGGCCAGAGGGGCCGCGGAGGTGTACGTGACGTCAGAGGGGGCGCGGAGGGAGTATTGTGGACATTCAGAGGCGGGGGCGCGGGGGGGCGGGGTTGGGGCGGGCGGCGGAGGAGTATGTTGACGTTTTAGAGGGCGGCGGAGGAGTATTGTGACGTTAGAGGGGCGGGCGAGCGAGTACGGACGTAAAGGGGTCCGCAGTGAGTACGTGACGTCAGGGGGGTCGCAGATGAGTACGTGACGTTAGAGGGGGCGGCGGAGGAGTACGAGACGTTAGAGGGGTCCGCGGATGAGTACGTGACGTCAGAGGGGGCCGCGGAGGAGTACGTGACGTCAGAGGGGTCGGCGGAGGAGTACGTGACGTCAGAGGGGGCGGCGGAGGAGTATGTGACGTCAGAGGGGGCGGGGGGCGGAGGAGTACGAGACGTTAGAGGGGGCGCTTAGGGAGTACGAGACGTCATGAGGGCGGTCGGCGGAGGCAGTACGTGACGTTAGAGGGGGCGGCGGAGGAGTATGTGCGTCAGAGGAGGCGCGGAGGAGTATGTGACGCAGAGGGGCGGCGGAGGAGGTGATGTGACGTTCTACGAGGGGCCGGCGAGAGGAGTATGAGACGTCAGAGGGGCGGCTTGAGGAGTACGAGACGTTAGAGGGGGCGCGGCAGGAGTATGTGACGTTAGAGGGGCGGCGGAGGAGTTATAAGACTTAGAGGGGGCGGCGGAGGAGTACGTGACGTTCAGAGGGGGTCCGCGGAGGAGTACGTGACGTCAGAGGGGCCTTGGAGGAGTACGTACTGTCAGAGGGGGCGGCGGAGAGTACTGACGGTCAGAGGGGGCTGTGGAGGAAGTAACGTGACGTCAGAGGGGGCGGCGGAGGAGTACGTGACGTCCAGAGGGGGCCGGTGGAGGAGTATGTGACGTTCAGGGGGGGAGGGCCGTGCGAGAGTATGTACGTCAGAGAGGGCCGGCGAGGAGTACCGTGACGTCAGAGGGGCGCGGAGGATACGTGACGTCAGAGGGGGCGGCGGAGGAGTACGTTGACGTCAGAGGGGGCGCGGAGGAGTACTGACGTCAGAGGGGGCCGTGGAGGAGTACGTGACGGTCAGGCAGGGGGCGCGGGAGGGGGGGAGTACGTGACGTCAGAGGGGCGGCGGAGGAGTACGTTGACGTCAGAGGCGGCGGCGGAGGAGTTACGTTGACGTCAAGAGGGGCCGCGGAGGAGCTATGTGACGTCAGCAGGGGCGCGGAGCGAGTAACGAGGACGTAGAGGGGGCGGCGGAGGAGTACGTGACTGTCAGAGGGCGGCGAGGAGTACGAGACGTTAGAGGGGCGGCGGTAGGAGTCACGGTGACGTCAGAGGGGCGGCGGAGGGAGTACGTGACGTCAGAGGGGGCGGCGGAGGAGTACGTGACGTCAAGAGGCGGGGGCGGAGGAGTACGTACGTTAGAGGGGGCGGACGGAGGAGTACGTGACGTCAGAGGGGGCGGCGAGGAGTACGTGACGTCAGAGGGGCGGCGGGGAGTTACTTGACGTCAGAGGGGCCGGCGGAGGAGTACGTGACGTCAGCAGGCCGTGGCAGGAGATATGGACGTGTAGAGGGGGCGGCGATAGGAGTATGTGACGTCAGAGGGGGCGCGGAGGAGTATGTTACGTCAGAGGGGGCGGCGGAGGAGTACAGGACGTCGAGGGGGCGGCGGAGGAGTACTGAGACGTCAGAGGGGGCGGAGTGGCAGGAGTATGTGACGTCAGAGGGGGCCGTGGTAGGAGTATGTACTTTCAGAAGGGGCCGGCGGAGGAGTACGTGACGTCAGAGGGGGTGGCGGAGGAGTATGTGACGTCAGAGGGGCCGTGGAGGAGTATGTGACGTGTGAGGCTGCTGGCGTGCGAGGCGTTCATAGCTCGCTGAGTATAAACCTGAGACCCAGAACTGAGCACTAACACTAACTCGTATATTATAATCATGCTATAACGCCGTTAAACGAGCTGGTTTGCTTAATTGATAGGGCATTGGTCTGCGGAGCGGGAGGACCCGAGTTCGAATCCTGGTACGGCACACTTTTCGGACCAGTTCACCGGTTGACTAACTCGGGTGTGGGGCGTGCTCTCACACATGATCCGTAGCCTTGGGAGGAGCAGGAGCCCCTATAGTTGGGCGCCACTGACCCGTTGGGTTGAGAGAAGAAGAAAAAACACGAGTTGCTGCCAAAAGAAAATACCAGTCACAATACAAAATATATGTTGAATACTGTCACTGACGCGGTAATTCCTTACGAATAAAAGGCTTGCGAAATAGAGATTGTCATGGGTGCCCCAAGCCCAGCCCAGTCAATGCCCATGAACACCAAGCCCAGACCCAGACCAGACCCATTCAAATTCATAATATTGAGAGCGATGCCCATTGGGGCCCATTCAGATAAGGCAGATTGTTATTTTCACAAAATTTGCAACCATTACCCTAGCATGTTTACTTGCATTCTACTAGTAAGGCATGCAGTGGCAACGCCACCACCCGAAAGTTGGGGGGGGGGGACGGAGGCATTCTGAAGTCCATTCTTTCCATGCAACGCCCATAGGCCTAATGTCAAAATCCGAAAAGGTTGGGGGGGACATGTCCCCTCCGTCCCCCCCGGTGGCGGAGCCCATGAAGGCATGCATGGCATGAAGCAGACGGAGCGAGTTATCTCATTTTTGTCCGGCAACTGATAAGCATTGTTGTTTGATGCAATAGTAAAAACAATACTTACCTGCACCTTTCTGTGACACTTTGTTATTTGTATTTCTGATTCTCACCTGCGGAGGTAAATTCGAAGTCAAAGCACGTGCTTATCCTGCAACCGATCTTCAGTTTTTGTCTATCTATGGATGGTGAGAGTTTCTTCAGTTGTGTTAAATATTTTCACGTTGCCTATACCATGTGTTATTTTACGACCAAACTATCAGTGTATACTTTGAAAATCAATGCAGTGAAACGGGAGTTATCCCTAAGACCCACGCATTCAATCAATCAAGCAAACAAGCAAGCAAGATGAAGCCGGATTTTGGCCCATCTGTATCTTGCGTCCGCCCCGTCCGCCACCGAAAGGTATTGACTTGATCAATTTTAAAATGAATGTCAATTTTCTTTGACAGTTTTCGTTGGAATTTCAATTTGAAAATTAATGCAGCACAATGGTCTTTTGAAAGGGCCAACTGCTTGATGGGTAGATGGAACCGGTAGCGCAATATTATCCGCCAATAGAAGCCTATTCAGTACTAACTAATGTATTTCACTTCAAATGTCAATGGGCAAAAATCACTCTGGTGGATATGCTTATAAATAAATATTTGTGTCAATTGTGAAAAAACCCGGGGGGATTTCCCCAATTAAAAAAAAAAAAATCACCCATAGATCTATATGTGAGTTGACAAATGTCTTGATGGGTGGCTTGGTCAATGTTCATTGCGATACATCAACAAATATAAACAGTTTGTGTTGTTTACGAGAAGTTCGGTTTTCCCAAAAAACATGATTGGCCATAATTTTGTGAATTTTTATTGGATTTCCATTTGAAAATAATACAGACAAAGGTCTTCAAAGGGCACAACTGTTGATAGGTGTCCCTTACTGTTAGCTTAAATATTATCCGCAATATAAGCATATGCAGTGCTAACTAATGAATTTCACTCAATGGGCTACATTGGACAACACATTGGACAAATTCACTCTGGTGTGGATATAGTTTTAAGTAACTATCATTGGTCAATTGTAAGTTGATTTCCTATTAAAACATTACTAAAAGATGCTTAGAATAGACCCTAGTGCAAACATTAACACATTTGTAATCGCATCCAATATTATTTGCATGTCTGGAACCAGCGAAACGCAGTTGTTTACTTTTTACGCATACTGATCAAGGAACGGATTTTTGCCTGTTCGATGCCTTCTTGTTGAGCGTCACAAACTCGCTTTTGGGGACGCAATATTTGTTGTGACGTCCATATTGTTAACATATTACTACTTTTTTCAAATTACAACAAATTCTGACTTTTTTTCGCAAAAAATGAATTGCCCAGTACCGTAATCAGGGCATTCTTCTCCATCATCCTACATACTTTTCCCAAGGTGCTATATTCCCTTTAAGGTGGCAGTGTCCCTTTAATGTGTTCCCTACATTTCCGACCATCAAACTGTCTTGCTACAAGTTAAGAAAATGTCTGTGTTTATTAGTGGTGCCAGTTTCAGAAAATATTTGTCCAATGTCCGACCGATGCCGATGTCCAAGACCATGGTCAGCTGTCCGTCCGAAACTGTTCGAAAATCATTGTTTGTCCCAAATTTGTCCGAAAGGCGAAAGCAGAAACAAAGTGTATGATATGGAATGTAATACATTCAGTGTATCATTCCCAATATATGCATAAGTATAAGCATTTGTGTCAAATATCGCTAGAGTTAATATATCCGAAATCCACAATCATCATATATCTATTTATATACAGCACATATTTACTGATAAAAAGTAACTGGGTAAGTGATTTTCAC
This sequence comes from Semibalanus balanoides, assembly GCA_014673585.1. Lineage (NCBI taxonomy): Eukaryota > Metazoa > Arthropoda > Thecostraca > Balanomorpha > Balanidae > Semibalanus > Semibalanus balanoides. Next base: position 12,881 of record VOPJ01005463.1, on the reverse strand, counting down.
GACAAGCCATATTTGGGCATTGAATGTCCGAAAATGTTAGAAGAAATATGCTTTTGTCCGTCCGAAACCGAACCGATCTTCGGACAAATTCCGATTTCTGATAATGTTTGCACCGATTGCCACCACTAGTGTTTATAAAAAATAGCAAGACGCAATTTCTCACCGATGACACCACCATCTGAAAAGCGGAATTACAACTACAAGCAGCTAGCGAGCATAGAGATCATATATACATGATCTCTATATATGATCTCTATGCTATATGATCTCTATGTAGATATGATCTCTATGCTATATGATCTCTATGTATATCTATCTCTATGTATATATGATCTCTATGCTAGCGAGGTGCATTATGCGAATATGCGAATATAGGTGACACTTGTGTGCGCATTCGGCGAATATGCTATACCTATAGGTGGCACTGGTGTGCACATTAACCACAATTAGGGCGGTAAACATTACAAATGTAGCCGTTCGCACCAAATATATTGATCTTAACAACGACCTTCATGCGAAGATTTGCATATTTGATTCGAAACAATGTCTATAACGACAAGAAGCCGAATAGTTATCATAATTGTTGATTGTACGTACCCACCTATACAATGCAATACAAGCTACAGTAATTTGCTTTCAATGTCTTGTGACTGACCGATGCGATGTGCGTCTTTACAAAGACTGTTCATCTTTGCACGCCCAGACCGGCAGTGGTCGTTTTCTCACCACCTGGCACAATGCCGCTACTGCCCTGACGTAGAAACACCATGAATGAGAGACACTCCGGGCATTGTCTGCAGAGAATAGCCGCTTTCGATTGATGTCATTCAGTCCCGCTGAGCAGGTGATGCTTCTATGTCCTATTCCGCGGCCATGTCGGCAAGTTGAGGACCCATTCAGTCGTGATGCTGAGCGATGACGTCATAAATACGTAACCGAAGGGCTTGTTAGGTGTGTTTATTGGTGTGCAACGTCCCGCCCGCAGGAGCCAACACAACACACTGGCCGGCGAGTCCGGGCGGGCCCAGGTCGGCCCACACAGGGGCGGGCCCAGGTCAGCCCACACAGGAGCCAACACAACACACTGGCCGGCGAGTCCGGCCGACCCAGCACGGTGCCGCGGGCGGGCCCAGGTCAGCCCACACAGGGGCAGGCCCAGGTCAGCCGACAGGGGCGGGCCCAGGTCAGCCGACAAGGGGGCGGGTCCAGGTCAGCCCACACAGGGGCGGGCCCAGGTCAGCCCACGCAGGGGCGCACCCGGTCTGGACGCAGGGGCGCACTCAGTCTGACACAGGGCCTAGACGGTAGTATTCTATGGCCGGGAGAAAGACGTATTCCCAGGGCCAACACGGTAACATTCTGTGGCCGGGAGAAATACGTACCCCCAGGGCCTAGACGGTTACATTCTGTGACCGTTTTACTACCCTCTACTTTCACATCCTAAACCAACCGCTGTCGATTTGTATTTAATAAAAACATGCCAGTGAGCTAGCAAAGAACATGGCTATGGCTATGGCTAACCGCGCCGTGTCGGTGCTCGACGCCACCTTCGTCGTGGGGAGGGGGGGGGACGCCCTCCCTCGAGCTTGGCACATATTGAACGCAGCCAAAAACAAAAATATATTTCGAAAGCTCGTCATAATTGTTTTACATTTGACTCAGGTCCATATTATGGTCACTAGAGGTCATCTAGAGGTCATCAGAGGACAGATTTGCGGACTTTGCTCCAGAAACTCCCATATAGCTTGGGAAGTATGCTAGCTAAAAGCAAAAATTAAATTTATTGAAAGTTTTTGATAAACTTTAAATCACTTTGATGTCCTTTTATTTCTGCTTCGGTCAATTATTTAGGCTCCACCAGAGGCCATCAAAGGTCAAAATAAATATTTTTTGGAAAACATCTGAGTTTTGCGAATGACTTTTTACCTCCTAAAGATAAAGTAAACAATTTGACACTGTCGTGTTTTCCTCGTCAAGGCGCTTCGAAACATTTAATGTCTGCCAGATTAGATCAACAGATAATTAATGTGATCTTAGGTAAAGGTGAAGTGGTGACCCGAATAGGTCATCTTGCATATTGGGAGACGTGTCTCGATGAGACAAACACATTGGTTATCTTCATTCTGTCGAGATTTATTGCCAACAGAGTGTTGGTGACCTCTAATGACCTCTGCTGACCCTGCACGGGTCACTCAACACAAATTGCACGTGGATCATCATGGCCTATGATAACATGATTCAGAAGAAAATTGACTGATAGCATGCATATTGCATGCATCTCCTCGGAATAGGAAGCATTTGAATATTTTCCCTTTGACCTATATATAATGGAGAGAACACTAACAGAGGAGAACAAAGGTTCGAGGCTGACACCCACAAAGAGCCAGGCTAACTTACTCCCATTTTTCGCGCTCGTATGACAATTTTTTCACGTCTCGGTGACTTGATAATATTTGTAGCTAATTATAATGATAATTAAGAATGTAATAACAATATTTATAATACAAAATGTGTACTGTGGTATATTTTGTAAAGATTCAACACATTTTGTCAACACGAAGCATAATGTGTAAAAGCATAATCACACAGCACTTTGTTATATATTTATTTATTGACATTAATGAGGCCCGTAGCACCATTGGGAGGGCTCAGCTCAGCGTTGGGGGGGGGGGGCTCCCAAAGAGATGTAAAGTTCCGCCCCTGGTTAACACCCCCTTTAACGGCGCCTGGTGCGGGGGACGGCGCCTGGTGCGGGGGACGGTTACACGTACTTAAGATTCATAAATACCCCAGTCCGTAGTTCACAAGTTCCTAGAATCATAAATATACCCAAGATTCATAAGTACCCAACGTTCAAAAGTAGCCAGAAAGTCAGAAGTTCCCAAGATTAATAGGTATCCAGTGTTCATAAGTACCCAAGACTCGCAGGTACCCAAGATTCATAAGTACCCAGCGTTCATAAGTACCCAATATTTGCAGGTACCCAAGATTCATTAAAACCCGAGTCCATATAAATACCCGAGTCCATAAGTCCCACCATTTTTTCTTGACCAGCGCCCGAGCTAAACCTGACTCGCTAATCCCTAACCACATAGGGTGAATATGGAAAACCAGCTGAANAGAGGAAATATGAACAAAGCAAAAAGTATATTATTCTTCGTCAACATTATTTTTCGCAGCCGGTACCCATTTTCATCACCAGTTTCAGCGGATATGGGGCTAATTTGCATTGCCGCCTCTGTCCAGCCTGGAGTGGGGGAGGGGGGCTTTATCCCCTGCCTCCCCTGAATCCTCCAGTGTGACTGTTAGTCACCTAACTTATCACAGTTTTAAATGATCACCCTATAATATACACAAATTTGCACTCACTGCTCAACCGTACTCACTGCTCAATAATGACTACCCAAACTGTAGTCATTATTGTGATGTTGCTTGCCAGTTCACGTTTATAACGATACGCATTACATCGCTGATGTTCTGTAGTTTCGGTAATCAGGGGCGGATTCAAGGGGGTCAATCCGGCCATGCTTCCCCCTAAAGAGAAAAAGGAGGGGGTCAACATATCTTTTGGCCACCCCCAAAGAATATCAGTAAATACCCACATTATTCAATGCGGGACTGATTTGGTACTGTTTGGTATGGTGAGTTTGGTACTCGGGGTAAGATAATAGTTTATCGTAAAAATAACTTTGAAGCAGTCAAAATCCAGCTATTCGCAGCAAAAAAAAAAAAGGAAATTGTCGCGCCACTTCGTGGCATCACACAAGTTTCGTAATTGCTTCTACAAATTAGGAAAATGGATAAATTAATTTTATTAAGTGTCTGGCAGAGGCTCTCCTTGGTGGTAATTCCTGCCCTGCCACTCCCTTAATAAAATATTAACTCTCGCCTTACTTACCGCTTACCTTACCATTTCTCACCTTCGCCGTACCGGGGGGGGGGGCCTGACAGCCCCCTGTTAATTTCCAACCCAACTACCAAGCAACATAGAGTAACGCGGTAAGAACCAGCATGCTGCCTGTCATGTGAGGAATCTAACAGTATGCAGTTTTGAGGTGTCAGGTTATTGGGTGACCTTCCAGGTCAAGTGAATGAACTCGACTCGATCACGTCCAGAATAACGATTTTTATCCGTCAGAAAATATAACAATTTGAAATTGATAAATGTAAATAAAAAAGCATGGTCCTTGACTAGTTTTGTCTCAGAAATACAGAAAATGTAATTATTTGTTCGTACCTGGTCAAAATAAGTCTCAATAAGTGATTTAAAAAATACGTAATGAGTTTCTTATACCATCACTCAATCCCTCAATCAAAGAAGCCATCACTCAATCAAAAATAGATATATTGTTTACAAATTGTATTGAAAATTTATCATACTCAGTTCTCTCATATATGTTTGGGAAAATCGTTGAAAATTATGTAGGATAACGCTTTTTTAGGCTCATTATGCAAAATATAAACGTCTTTGAAAACCTACATCTTTGAAAATTTTGCTTTTGTAGTGATTAAAAAAAAAATGTTTTTAGTTTTTGTGGGTCAAAAGCAAAACACTTTGGAATTCAAAGCTCGCCATTGTAAATACAATGTAATTTTCGTTCTTTGTCGTTTTCTGAACTTGGCAATTTACTGCAAAACTCTATTTTCTACGATTTTTCACATATTTACCGTTTTTCCACTAACAAGACGTCAATGAAACGCCATTATCTTCCAAACAAACAAACCACTTTCAACTACATGTTCCTAGCATACGTGTATTTGCTGTAAACTCAGCCACTGCAAATTTCAGCAAGATGCGCCGCATGAATAAAAAGTGACTTAAAAAAAAACTCAGGTGGAGCCTGTCAGACCTCAAAGGGAATGTTTCACATTAACATAAGATTTGAGTTGAGATGGCCAAGTTGTTGGAATTCCATTGAAATGAAGTTTATTGTAGAAGCTTTAAACACCCACAGAGTCTTAATTGAAAGTAAATTTGAGTTTGGTTTTTGGACATCTGCAAAAAATAAGCCCCTAGTGTATTTGAATAGCCGCGTAAAGCCGATGTCGTCATCTCTCTTTATCAAATGTTTGATGAAAGTAGACTTGTTTTACATTTGGCTATACATTAGCCATACACTAGTCATACCATTTTGCACGTGGAAGGTTTTTTGCTATTTTTCCAAAAATTCCTTCAGTATGACGTCATCAGCCCAAATACTAAAAAACTTAGTTTTTCATGAAATTGAACCACTGTTTTGTGAGAAACAACTGTCAGAATCGTGTTCGCAGCAATTACTTCATTATTTTTGCCACAAACACAAGCGGCGTACATTGGACAACTTTCAGAGAAGTGAAAACATTCCCTTTAATTGCGAGGTAAACTTTCAAGCAGGACTGCATGATAAGCTAGCTAGCTGCCGAGTTCCCGAAAACGAAGAGTGACGCGGACAATCGGCACCCGGGAAGCTGCTCCAGCGTACCCAACTTGCTGGAACTGAAAGAGCTAATAAGTGGGAAAACCAGGACCCAGAAGACTATCTCCCCAAGGATCTCCCACCAGGCTCCCTCAGATCACAGGGGACTATTTATGTGCGTGAAAAGTGCTCTCTGCCTCATCTTGCTGGCTTTCAAAACCATTTGCACTTTCGGCCAGTTGTTTGTTACTAGGTTTGGTGCAGAGGTTAAGGTCATTTGTTATTACTTATTATTATGATATGTCTGTTGAGTGTTAAAACCTCCCCACTGCAGCGGTCATCTTGATGGGGGACGGTTGCACGTACCCAAGATTCATAAATCCCCGAGTCCATAAGTACCTGAGTTCATAAGTCCCACCATTTGTTCGTGACCCACGCCCTAGATAAGCCTGACTCGCTAATCCCCAACCACATAGGGTGAGTATAAAAACCAGCTGAAGGCAGGCCGACGCGCAAAGCTCGCGGAGCGCATACAGCGTTACGCTAATCCTCCCGACCCTGAAGCCGAAGGCCGAGACCACGATCACCTTTACCCGGCCAAACCAACCTACATCAAATCGTATACTTATGGACTCGGGTACTTATGGACTCGGGTATTTATGAACCTTGGGTACCCGCGAATCTTGGGTACTTATCAACGCTGGGTACGTATAAATATTGGTTATTTATGATTCGGGGGACTTATGTACTATGGTAATTATAAACTCGGGTATTTATGAATCTTGGGTACTTATGAATGTCACCCATCGTGATTAACTATCCGAGGCTAATGCATATGAAAAACTACCTTCATTGAATATTTTTCATCATACCGAGCTGTGCAACCAGGAAAAGGGTTACCTGAGGCTTGGCTCCAATTACATTTCTGGTTCCAATATGAAACTGTCGTTTTCTACTACCTAAAATTAACATTGTCACGCCGCTTCGTGGCGTCACATCGGTGGGCATCTTCATAATGAAGCCATCGCCATTGTCTTGGGTTCGTCTCAACGCTGAATTGAATGAATTGCTTTTTATCCTCTTAACCTCTGCAAGGCCCACCGCATTTTTTTTTTATTTCATCAGGCAGACCAGAAGAAGAAAAAAATGCGTGCGGTGCTTACTAACTAAATACCTATGATGACATGGAAATCCACATTAAAAATACTGCAAGGGCTTAAATACACGTAGACAAAAGGGATATACATTTTTCGTCATTTCAGACGACCCCCTCAATAATTATCGGTGACGCCCCTGCGAGTTGATATGAGATAAACGCTATTATTATTATGTGTGTATATGCTACGGAGTATCGTTTTTTTTTTCGAAGAAGATGTTTTTTTACTGAAAAAAAGTCAGATTTTTTTTCGAAGAAAAAAGTTTCTCAAAAAGTGTATTTGGTAATCTCAAATGCCAAAATAAGTTGCCCATCCCAAATTTGCAGAGACAAAAATGTTATACTTTTTTGCCAGAAAAAGATGCCTCCACGGAGAGAGACTGAATCCACCAGTGCCGAAAATTCCCCCCCCCCCTAAACCTAGCGGCTGGATCCGCAACTGTCGGTAATATTGGATGTTGGGCGCCAATGCCTCTTCATCAAACATTCATTACACGCCGGCTTGCTTTCAGATGAGAGTCCATGAGTGTCAACGGCTGCGCCCGCTACCATCCATCATGCAAACGAATTCTGGGAGCACTGATAATCTACATACATTTGCTTAAGAAGGACAGGCGCTAAAGCCTCAGTGAACGCATCTACATTATGCAATGTCACGAACCAGATGTCAGAAAATTTCATGGATCACATTCAACTCTGCCAAAAATCCATTGTACAGTAAGGTTGTGTGATAACGTAAATATGAAGTGGGCTTAAAGGTGGAAGACATGACACTTCGCTATTTAATGCTTCTTAATCTAAACATATCAGGTCCAGCAATTCAGCAGCATGTTAGCAAAATTTAGCTAAAATCCTTGAACGGGTCCTTGAAATTATGGGATCAAGCTCTTTACAATTCACGTAGCAGTGCGTGTTGCGTAGGTAGTCTTTCAGTACTCAGTACTGTAGAAGCATTATAATGTATTTCCAAAGCATTTTGCTAGAAGCGAGTAGTTTTAGATGCACTTACTTACTATATTTCGAAGACTTTGATGTTAGAAACAATACAAACCATAGCCTCATATTATTGAATATATTGATCAACAGAATCAAAAGAGACAAAATAGACAATGCAGGTTTGGTCGTAGCCCATCCACGGCTTCGCAGATATTCCATTCATCGTGAGGTGGAATAAAGGTGGTATTACTTATAATATGCTGATGGTTTGTGGCCGTATTACATATTTAATCTGATGCTTGTTTGCTACTGGTCGCCGAGAAAAGGCCTTTACTTATACATATATCGAGTAATCTAAGGGCGGAAAATATTGGGGGGAGCTAGCACCATTGGGGGAACTCAACATGGGGGCACCCAAAAGTATATAAATCGACACCTATGATTCTATGTAAATTGTCGATGTAGATGATTTACCTAAAAATATATCAAAAAACGCTACAGGTCAGTTTGCATTGATTTTGACAGACAAAGACTGAGCTGTGCGCAGAACAGGCCTATTACAGAGCTATAAGCTAACACACCAGTTCCGTAGAACTGCTGGATATAGCAGGATTCCGCTGCAAATAGCCAGAGTTTGCCCATTGATCATCGAGCCTCCAAATTACAAGCTGCCATGATAGCGTGCGGGCGAGAGCACACACTGCCTGTGAAGGCGGGTTTCCTTATCGAGGCACAGTTTCGGCATGGAGTTCTGACAAAATGAAAAGGGCTGAAATAGTCAAAATGACGCATCCGCGGAGAAGTTATAATACGTGATAACAAACGTATAAGAGATATGTGGCCCCTAAGAAATATTTAGAACCACTTCAGGATAGGATAAACCCTAAAGGTACCACATGCCTATCGAACGACACACGTCAGAAGTGCTGCTTTTTCAGCTTGGGTCAGCCCTTAATATTGTTGTATGCTTCTGCATTTGGTTGACGAATAATATGTGTAACTGTGCAATAAATGGTGCGCCTGTGTCGCTCTAATTTCGGGAGCATACACGCTGGCGAATGATAAACAATAGCCGTTTGCACGATGGATTATTTTGCGCGAAATGTTTTAAAACATTTTAAAATGTTTTAAAATGTTTTAGTAGTAGCCGCTTTCACGATGGACATATTAGCGAAACGATGTTTTAACCCTCGCCCTACGGCAACGTAGGGCGAGGTTTAAAACATTTATTGCAAATAAATCCATCGTGAAGACGGTTGCTACTAAAACATTTTAAAACATTTTAAAATGTTTTAAAACATTTCGCGCAAAATAAGCAGTCGTGAAAACGTCTGATTATTGTTATCTGTAAACCTTTTTTGCAGACAACTTACCATCAAAACTTGTATGTAAGAAGAATGCAATTTGCAGTGGCTGTAATCCTTTAGCTTCTTAGAGTGCTCCCAAGACCGCATCTTTCGGGGTGGGGGTGGGGGAGGGGGGTGTTTATGGGAGGGGTGGGTTGATCATAACAGGCCGAAGCTGCCGCCTATGAAACGATGCGTTAACTCCAGAAACTCTCAAAACATCGCTGCTCCGGCAGAATGTTTTGACACATTCTGACGGTCTCTCGCCCCTTGGAGATGATAAATGCACATGTTTGGTCTGACGCTGAATTGTGTTGTAAATAACGGTGGTATTTTTGCTGAGCTATGGCGTATTGGCGGCTTGATGGTGACTTGGAAGTGGTATAAAACGTGCAGCTGCGTATGTTCTATACAGTGTCTGTGTGTACTTGTCAACCATGTTACTATCTTACCATGACATGGTACAGCATCATGACAGCTTACTTGCAATTGCCTTGTCCTGGGAAAAGTAGAGCCAATGCATGCATGGGTAAAAGATCAATGTCCTCATTTGCACTCACGCATAATACCTCACACATTTCTTGGAGTTGCTTAAGTATCAGTATTCACGTCACCGTTGAAAGAAGCTTTCTAACAGCATTGATTTTTCCATTTCACGGAAGTGACTATTCCATTTTTACCGTAATAGTCATAGAAAGTAGATACCTAAACAACACGAAAAGAAAATGTTCTTTAGCGGCTGGTATGCAGCTTGACACTATTTAATCATAATTTCATGCATGTTTTCCTACTTGAGCAGTGTGGGGCAAGTGGTCTTGATTCGGTCGTACGTCCTAAACTGACATCTGAGTTCGCTTCATTATCATATGCTGCCATGACATCCAGACGTATACACGTTCCATAGCCAATGTCCTTACCAAGGATAGTTATAATGCACACCAACATTTGCATGCCCTAGACTACACATTGACACAATCCCTCAGACTACTTAAAGTGTTTATAGGGTCCACTTTGCGTGCGTCTCGATAGACCGCCCTATCCAGTGAGTTACTGGGGTCAAATATGTCGTGCCGCGATGCCATTCATGTGTCTGGACACGATAGGTGGCGCGTTAAGCCGGGTCAACCGTACCATGAGTGGCTGCTCACGATTGTTCACCATCACGATACAAACTTGGCTCACATCCGGAAAGAGGACGTCTCGTCAGTTATATGGACTGTTGCGTGCTGAGGTCGCCTGGTGACGAATTTAATCTATCAACTTTGTCCTCAGGGACGCTGGGTTAAACGATTTCAGCACTGTCTGCTTCTCTACCTTTGTTCTGTGTTATTAACTGGACCAACACTCATCAAATGAACAAAAAGTTAACAGAGTGTATTACTAAATGTAACTCTTTCAGCTTGACCTGCATTTGTACGCGTGGATATCGACACATTAGTACGGCCATTGGTGTGCTAGCCAGCGAGGATGGATACGGGCATGCTGATGTTGCCCTCGCTCGCGATAAAGACGCTCGCGATAAAGTGTGCGCTCGCGATAAAGACCATTGTAGATCATTAGCCATCATTTGCGGTCATTCGGGGACGCTCGTTAGCAGGACGACCGGATACAGCTCTGAGGGAGCAGCCAGCGGCGATTCGCATTAATGGAGGCTGGTCATGCGATGCAGCCATCGTGCCCCCCCCCCCACACACATACATGTCTGTGTAGAAGTGCGGAACTGGAGCTGCAGGATCCCATCACAGATAACCAGTTTCTGTTTTACCACAGCTGGTTACTCGGTTATTTACAGTTTAAAATAGTACAGTTTAAAATAATAATATAAATTAAAATAATTTGATTTCTTGCTGATGTAGCTGCTTTACTAGTTTACTAGGTAAGGGGATTACCTGGAACATTATGTGAGGTGGTGCAAGCCAAGGCTATAGAAGAAAGTGCAAGCTGTCGGCTGACGGATACGATAGCTGCAATATTACATGTTGGGACGCAGGGAAGTTGCTTGTGACAGCTACTTTGAAGACTGATGGCGACATTTTTATGCCGACTACTAGTGACTCTGAAAGCTATGCTGAACACTGATGGAGACATTGTTATGTGGGCTGCTGGTGCCGGCCGTTATATGTACAGACTGCTCGTGACAGGTCTCGTCGAGACTGATGGTGACAGCTGTCATGAAATCCGTCACACGCAGCGGTGCCGGTGGCTGTCACGTGACTTGGTGATGACAGCTGACATCACGACTCATCCAGGATGTAATTACACGGCGTAATTAGTGTCGGCACGCGCCAATGCAGCCGTCGACGTTACTCGCCGGCAGTTAATTAGACAAAGCCATGCAAGCGTAGGTACTGATTAATCCACAGTCTCTGTCGGGGAGCTCGACATATCCGACAGACCGACAGACCGACACACCTGAGGCAAACTGTGCCACGCTGCCGGCGCCTAGTGGTCATTTCGGCCCAACTTACAAGGATCTCCGCAGGGAGTCTCAAAAGGCCACATATTGCGGCCAGTTTTGGGCCAGTTGCTCTTTACGTGGTGTTGGCCAGCCATTATTCTTGGCCTTGGATAGTGTCATCAGAAAGCTCATCTTAAAGGTCAGCGAAGACAAGGGGACACGACGTTTCCGTTTTCGCTGTTTATTGTTCCATTACAGAATACAACAATAAAAAGAAAGAGAACACTAAGAAGAACGACTAGAAGAATGACTAGTGTTTTGAAAAAAGGCAAGGCTGAACAGAACCACGACAAAACTGAGACAAAGACAATGAAGCCCATTCAAACCAAAATCATTTCATAAAAAATGTTCAGATTAACCATTGTTTTCTCACTGCGGCGAAAACGCGATGGACCCAAACCAACTGGAGTGCCTTCGCCACAAGCGCTCGTGCGCCGAATCGGTCATGTGACCGAGCTCAGACAATAGGTACGACCCGTCAGCTGCAAATCAAACGCATCAGCGATCACATCAGAACAAAAACACATTAAATGGAACATTATAGTTAATGTAAGGGAAGACGCCTCCGTTCCTCTTGGTCCTTGTATTGGGCACATCGAAAACGGTAACAGCAACGCACCGCGTCGGTCCGTCTGGCGGACTTCCTCGTCTCGGGCAGCCCTCCGTCCGCCCGCGTCCGCTCCCGGGTCAACACTGCTGACCCCGCCGCTCGGCCGCCGCGGCCCGCGGCTGCCGCTCCGGCCCAGGTCAGCGCCCCGCCCAGTCAGCCGGTGACGAACGGGCAGCCCGGGCGAGGTGGCCCGGGCCGCCTTACATCTATTACCTGACATTAACATTTAGGCAAAACTACAAAGTCGCATCCTTTCAAAACCGTTAGATCACCGTGAGATATCCGACGCTACACACCACGTATGTCCAGTGTCCACTGGACACCACCGGCTGAGGAGAGAACTGGCCGAGCTGGCTATGACCCGACCCGAGGGCATGATCTGACCCGACCCGAGGCCAGCACTGGTGACCGGAAACGCACGCGATTGGCGGAGCCGGTGAGGGTCACGTGACAGGTTGGCCGTGACGTCATGTCCTCCGGCCACTGCCGCAGCGTCAAGAACCGACAAGTAGGTACCGCGAGTTTCTTAAACTAACAAGAGATAATACTAACAAAGCGAAAGAGGCGTACAAACAAAAACGGGGGCACAAGTGAGACGCAATTTAAATTCGCACCACATACACGTATGCTTTGAAAAAGGCTAAACTACATCTAGACGCAGTCTAGTCCACCCCTGAAACTCAGCGGGAGAGTGCTGGACTTTTGACCTTTCCCGGTTATGGCATGGTCCGGGTTCGAGTCGCTTCGGCGCTCGCTATTTGCTTTTGACTGGGATGGCCTACGGCCGGTGGCAGCGGTCGCACACAAGGTCAGGTGACGTCAATGAGCAGGGCGGACCGTGCCCACTGCCCAGTGCCCAGGTATGTCGGACACGTACAAAATTCGCTTTTAAGTGTTGCCGGCTGCCAGGAACTGACCAATCGGATGGTAGGGCTCAGGGCCTGCGCAGTGCGCAACAAGCTATGCTTGGCGCGGGTCC
>VOPJ01005462.1:0-14402 GCA_014673585.1 Semibalanus balanoides | reverse complement strand
GACCCCACGGAGTCTGCTGAAATGATGACAAAATAAACCCCCATTTTGTATGCGTGTATTTAGGCATTAACAACATATTTACTGCGGATTTTCATGTTATAGTAGGTATTTAGTTATTTAGCGTCGCGCGCAATTTTTTTTCGGGTTTGCCTGGTAAACCCCAAAAATATAGGCCTCTTGAAGATAAGAGGCTAAAAATGCGAATAATTAAATTCACCGTTACAACGAACCAAAGACGATGACGATGGCTTTGTTATGACGAAGGTCACCGATGAGACGCCGCGATTGAGGGGAGGGGGGGGGGGCAGAGGCATTCTGAAGAAAACGAATTCCATGAACGTAATGTTGCAAGTCCGAAAAATTAAGGACTCGTTCCCCCTCCCGTTCGCCTAGCGCGCGCTGCAAACTTGTATTCATTGTTATTGCTCCCGTTTCGTTATAGGTAGGACGCTGTACTCAAAATTTTGATTTTATAATACAAAATATAACAAAATCAAGAACGATATATCTTTTTTTACTTTCCTTTGGTTTAAAAAAAGAACTATATGTAAGAGAAGACATTACCAATATAAATATCTGGTTGGAAATATGTTAGTCGACATCTAAATATTTTGTTACCTGAAGCCAGTTCAAATCTAATCTCTTCACTATAATTAATATGATGAAAATGCAAAATCACTTATAAACGGCCATATATCAATCCAAATTATTTTCAGTATCATGTCATCTTGGGCCCTCCAGATGAACCAGGATGCAATTTTAGTTCAGCACCATTGGAAAGAGTCATGGCAAGGTCACGAACACTTTTGTGTCAAATAATCGCTGACACGGCATGACCTGGTAAAAGAGACTCGCAACTGGTGCATCAACGTTTGTCTCGTCGAGTCGCATTTTTCATATGCAGCTTGACCGACTTATGCCACCATGACCTTGATCTTAACCCGGAGTCAAATTTCGTAATTGACTAAATTGGTATGTTTCGAACCGAATTCAGTAGAGAAACATGATAACAAAATCGTTACTCTATATGTTTTAGGTAGAAATTTATTTTACGGAAAAAAAATCGGCTGGAAACATGTTTGTTTACATTTGATGACCTCTATAGCCAACACTTTTGACCTGAGGTCACTTTTGATGACTTGTTGGCGAAAGAATCCGCCCCTGTAGCTCAGTGGGAGAGCGCTGGACTACTGACCTGTCCCGGTAGTGGCAGCCCGGGTTCGAGTCGCTTCGGCGCTCGCTATTTGCTCCTGACTGGGATGGCCTGCGGCTGGTGGCAGCGGTCGCACTCAAGGCCAGATGACGTCAGTGAGCGGGGTGGACCGTGTCCAGGTATATGTCGGGCACGTACAACTTTCGTCTCTAAATTCTACCGGCCAACAGGAATTGCGCGATTGGGTGGTGAGGTCAGGACCTGCGCAACAAGCTCTGCTTAGCGCGGTTTCTGACCTCGGAAAGCCATCCATGCAAAACATTCGGACTAAATTTATATATTAAAAAAGTCAATTTTTCAGACTCCTCCTAACTGCCATAGTTTTTCAAGATAATGACAAGGTTTCCTGAAAACTTCATATTTTGACAAACATGACCTTGGATAACGTCATTTGACCTTAAAGATAATAATCCGGGTCATAGATAACAGTAGACCTGGATTTGACACGAAAATCAGGCCACTGCAGTAAGGGGCCGAAAATGTATTGCTGTAATGCTAATGAAAGTTTTGCCGAGGTGTATTTTCCCGACCGAAATTGATATTGCAGCGTTTTAATAAAGATGTCATTTCAACCTTTATTGTTCATAAATATGAATACATTTTTGATAATTATAGTTCAGAATTCAATTGATTGCTCCTTTCAGTTATATATTTTTTGTAGCGTCTAACACTATTCGATTTTGACGGTATAGTGGTGTAATAATAAAGGTCTTCTAAAATAGTCGGTGTTTATATCTCAACTGTATTTTATTACTGAACTATTAGCATGAAACCTTATATTTAACATGGATTATAGAGACAGCACACTTCTCTTCAAATTACGTTTGTTTTATCCTATTAACAGTATTGCAATAGGATATGCTTGTGCAATTTATATTGCACAAGCATATGGATAAGATCACTCCGACTTTCCAAGTTACATCCCATAGGTTTAAAGCAGTAACATTAATCGTGAAAGACGTTATAAAACCACGAATTTGCGTTTATACTGCGATTAATTTTGCACTCACCACGCGCTAGTCTCAGACTCACACTGCATACGCTAGCCCTTTCATTTGTCTACACGTCTGTGTTTGTGGCATGCTGATCAGACTCCTGGTTCCCAAAATATTGATCTGGGATGGCATCCATGTTTCGCGATTTTGCGATGCTAGAATTACATTTTCGGCCCCTTTACTGCAGTGACTTGATTTCGTGTCAAATCCAGGTTTACTGTTATCTATGTCCGGGTTCATTAAAATTTAACAAAATAAAATTATTTAGAGACCCTACCCACCGACCAAATTTTATGCCTCTCATGGTAGACGAGATCTGAGGGAGGCCGAATAAGTCCTCCTCGACCGATTCGTATACTTTTATCCGTCCCGGAATAGGGTTAACCTCCCGATTTTTTTCTTCTAAAAAATGGGGGCAGGGGCAAAAAATACGTTTTTTGTGTTCTTGAAAGGTCATTTTGGCAATGTGGTTCGACTGATTTTTAAGCCCAAACGCTTTTGAGCCTCTATTGCACTAGGCTTTCACATATCAAAAGGACAAGTACCAAAATAACAAATAATAAGCGTGTTCAGATTTCAGGGGATGTAAAATAGGGTGATTTTATGATAACAAATATGCGCTGTTTGTGATTGTTTTTACGATATGAACGCCACATAAGGTCTTTTTTTGCTATTTTTTTTTGTAATATAACATATTGTGCATAGGTGGATCCAGCTAAACATGGTTGGGGCACCATGTGCGTAACGCCTTTTATCATCTTACTAATTTTAAGTTGGACCTAATTTGACGGTGGGTATTGCCTCCCATTTTATGTACCTGAGTGCGCCTCTGCCCCCAAATATGTACAATCCAAGTACTTATGATGTATATTCCAGTGAAATGGCTCCTGACTCATTTATTGCACCGCAAACTACGAGGGAAATATGCGCCGTACAACCGCATTCGTAACTGCCTCCCCAAAACATGAGCCTGGCACCGCCTCTGCTTAGTTGATTTGTCTAAATTTTGACACAAGATGCGTAATTCAATTCTGGAAAAAGACACAAAGTTTCAAGCCTTTTATCCCTATTAGGCCTAACGGTTTAGAAGCGACACGCGAAAAACTACCAGGAGGACAGAATCTGTCCCCCGAAAGGAATAGAGTTAACGCCTATTGATTATGAACACAAATTGTTCAGTATGTTTGTTGAAGAATCATTGTCTTTTATCTTACAAAAGTAGAAATTAAAACGATTGTGTCTTATCTGCAAAGGGAAGCAATTTCAATGAATCATTGCACAGTGTCTTTGCTGAATGTTAACCGAACGTCGGCTCACTCGTCCGTCCTTCCTATATCGCTGCTCGACATCTCTGCAGCTATCGACAACTTTTCATCTCCACCAGATCAGAAACCCACTGGACACCGACCATAGTCTACGACATCTACCCTGTCAAAGTCTACGAACACCCCTTTGGCCTGCACAGGCTCACAATCTACGGCCCTGCTATGTACTAACTCAAACTTGTCTGCCCGCTGCAGCTTACGTCGCCTAACCGCCAAGCCGTTTAATTGTTTGTAGTAAGGCTCGAGCCCGGCTGGCATGGCGGCACGCTTTTAGCACAGAATACGGTCGGCAATTACCTGTGCAATCTGGGTAGCACTACTCGCTGATATTTTACCCGAGTCATGCCACCACTTAAATTATCACATTGTTATCTCATAACGCGTGATTTATTTGATTGCGTTGTAGCGCGTTTGACCGTAGTGTTGTGGGTCGGCCAGCTGGTCGGCCGGGGTTTTATGGTGCTGGGCGGGGCTCTTGGTCCGCAGTGGACCGCGTGTGCGCCGCGCATTATCACTGTCTAGCGGTACTGAGCGGTGACTGTGCCAGTCATGCAGCAAGCCGCTGCAGCTGCTAGATGTCCTGGCTCTAGATAAGTGGGGAGCTGATTATTACACAGCAGACACGAGCTCTTCCGTCAAATAGGGGTGGGGAGAAGGGGATCTTTGTATGAGCGGCCTGACCGTAGTCATGGTTTCCAGAGGCTTATTTCTTCACAACTACTCCCCATAGATCTGGGGATACGTAGCTAGAAATACGAGCTTTGAATTTTATCTCATTCGTTCACGTCAGTGAGATGACAATCCATGATGCAATTTTTATGACATTTTTTTCGTTATGCGTGTTACTGCGAAAAATACAAATGGGCATATTTTAACCGAAACTTACGGCATTCCCAACCGTGAAGCCGTTTGTGCCATTTTTGTCTCGGCCTACACGGCACCACTTTTTAAGCCGTCACCTTCGATAATCTCTAGCCACATTTCCATCATCAAAACACTTTCGAACCTGGAAGCCACAGCGTTCGCTGGGCGTATTTACCGCGACATAAACCGTCTGACGCCTCAGGCTATAAAAGCTCGGCTTTTCATCATGTCGGCAGCCGCCCGAGGCTAATATGATGCGGTCGGATTTTTAACCTTTTCCAGGTGGTGGTGTTGAGATGAGAGTGCAGGGAGCTGCTCTTCGTGCATTTTTCAGCGGCTCGGTTTCCGGCCGTCCCTGAGCGTAAAAGTTTCACTGGCGGTGAATTGCCGCGAGCGCAGAGTCAATTGGCAAGCCATGAATCTCTGGCTGCTGTATAATGGATCAGATTGAAGCAATGCGCCGGCCGGGCGGCCATGGCGGTCGCGCGCGAGGGATGGGGTGACACAGCTGCCATTTGTTAACCGGCCGCCGCTCGTTCCGCAGTCGGGATCCGCCAATGGCGTCTCGTTAGTTCTCGGTGGCATGGCTCTCTGATTTCCACGGCACCAGTCAGCCAAACGCTGGCCAGTCAGACAGATAGGCGCGCTCTCCGAAAGCATGTGCAGAGTGAGAGCTCAGTGACGCCTACAATATAATTATACACCGTTCTCGCTCCTTTTTAGCTCGTCCATGCCTAGCCTTTTGAGAGTACGACGAAGCCAGTTTGTTCAGCGCTGTTGTGCGGTGACTGACACGAACTGGAGCTCTGCGGACTGAAACGGACTGATCGTAATGGACTGAGCTGGGACTGACCGTGACAGACTTAAATGGGACAGACTGACCGTGATAGACTGAACTGGGAGCAATAAACCGTGATGAACTGAGCTGGAACTGACTGAATGAGATGAACTGAACTGGGACTGACATAGATGGACTGAGCTGGGACAGACTGACCGTGATATAATTAGACTGAACTGGGACCGAATGACCGTGATGGTCGGGAGTCGGTCAAAGTGCAGTACCGCTGCCTTCCCGCCACGTTCACCACGGTTTTGCTGGCTGACATTTTTCGCTCCCTGTCGGATGTGTCATCAGCAGCCATGGCTGCGATATGTGGGGGGCATTAGAGACGTGAGTGCCTCGCAGCAGTCCAGTGGTGTGCTGAGAGAGCAGATAGTCCATTATTTAAGACTGGAAGGGATATTTCTGCTGTAACAAACTTGTTCTGAGAGAGTCATGTTGTCGATGCTGAAACAGGCAACACATAACTTACTTCTATCACTGTCTATATTGGCGTTCGTTTTTCCTCTCACAACCTCACCTACCTCAGTTTCTTAGGAATCTTACAAGGCAAGGTCTGCTGACACTTGACAGGGTTCATTCACTGTCATTGATATATTTTTATAGTTTTTCCCTGCACTAGGTCTTACTTCCCTGCACTTAAGTACATTATTTCTGCGATTCGGCCTATTTGAATAAATAATCGTGCGGTAGACAGACGTTGTCATATGGCGCTGCAGAATCCGTCAGCTCTGTTGTGTACCGTTGGCTTCTTTGCACAGTTCATTGTTCTGTTTCTGCTATCGTGCTTTGTTTCTGCACGTCTTACCGTGGCGGGGTCGGACTGGGTTATTTATTAGGTCCAGTCGGCAAGGCGCGTGGCCACGCGCGGAGGAAGGGCCAGCCTCACCTGTTTGGTTGTGCCGACCGACCAGTGCGTCAGGAAAAGTTACTCGAACCCCGCTCCTCTAATCGTCCAACTGCTGAACGTTAATCGAGCTGTCAGTGATAGCGCATATTTAACACGGTAGAGACAAAGCTTGAATTTAGCAGAGCTTTCTGATAAGAATTTGGCGTGCAAAGAGAGTGCTGATTGCGCCGCTACATGAGCGTCAAAGTGCCTGGTAATTTATTTATTTTGGCAAATGCTACTTTCTCATGTAAGTTACTTCAAAAGAATGGTTTGCAGTTTGAAATGTATCATATCGGCTACCAATTATGTTATTTCATTTAAAAGGCATGCATCTCGATATTGCTATATAACTGAATGACTAATGACTATATACTTACCGATAACATCGACTCATATGTGTAGATGTACCGTCATTCAGGGTAACGTTAGCCATCAGAGTAGCTTAAAGGAAATAGTTCACCTTGGATTGTTTTTGTCAAACACTATTTGATTATATTTTGAGTTACAACTTCTTTTCATATTGTCAAAAATAGCCATACATCGTGCCAATTCAGGACAGAAGAACGTACATTATCTATTTAACCAAAACTATATGCATACTCTGCAACTTCAAACGAAAGAATCGAATGGCTTAGCCAATCAGATTCGATAGTAGTCGCGTAAGATTACTGTATGGCCTCCCGAAGGTCCACATTCTAGACATTCTTTGTTTATGGCCCACATTCCTTCGACAAAAAGTCAAATATATTCGTCTGGAGAGCCTTTTCAGTACAGAAAACTTACAGTTAAGCGTTTTTTAACACGGCCTACAAAACTGCTATCTCAGCTCAAAACCAATGTTGAAGGTGAACTATTTCCTTTAAGCCATTTGGAAAATAGTAATTTATGCTTATAATGTGCACGTTCTGTTATATGAACCTCACTTATGTAATTTACAAGTTCATTGGATCAGATTTTGTGTATTTTGAAGTAAACTTTTATACAAAGTAACGCTTATTTGATGGTATCCCTGGCCAAGAGTTCAAGGTTTGCCCAAAGAAATTAAATACTTGGGTGCAGCCCACAGATCGTCTACCGTCAATGAGTACTAAGTTTTCTGCTATTTATTTGTTCCACTTGGCTGTAGCCGCGGCTAAAGGTGGAGAGGGTCAGCTAAAGTTGGCATCAGGGTAACTTTAGTCAGAAAAATCGTCACATAACTTGGAGTGGGGGGCCAGCCATGTCCGCCCCTGTAGCTCAGTGGGAGAGCGCTGAACTACTGACCTATCCTGGCAGTGGCAGCCCGGGTTCGAGTCGCTTCGGCGCTCGCTATTTGCTCCTGACTGGGATGGCCTGATGGCCTTCGAGGTTCTGATTTACGGTCGTTTGTATGGAAACCGTAAATGCTTTTAAATCCCGAAATCGTTTCACTAGAGTTTATGAAGAAAAAAATCGACATCGTGTAGCCACATATTAATATCTATCGATATATGTTTGTAGTGGTCTTAACGAAAATTTTCTGCTCTTTCGAATGGTTTATCTGGTGTTTCTCTTCGGGTAAAACTGTGGCAAATATGAGCCGAAGAACATAGGGGGGCCATTTTTTATGAAATACCCTGTATCAGCATTTGGCAAGATTGCGTTACCGCGTATTGTGATTTCCCCAGCAAAGCCCATATCACGGTCGGTGGTAAGATTGGACTCGCTACCGTTCCACTCCATTCTGTCCCACCAAGTGCAGGTCGCCATAAGATTGGACTCGGTACCGTTCCACTCCATTCTGTCCCACCAAGTACAGATCGCCATAAGACTGAACTCGGTACCGTTCCACTCCATTCTGTCCCACCAAGTACCGGTCGCCACCACGGGCCGTCCACTGCCGGCGCGGACCGTGTTCGGCCCCATAAAGCCGGCCGCGTAACGCCCGGGGTGACATCGGCACCGGCGGCCGTCGCTCCTCAGTCGTCTGTCGTCTGTCGTCTGTCGTCCGCCGCGGCCACCGCCGCCCGGCCAGGACGCCCCGGGGCGTCGTGGCGGCCAATTGGCATGGAGGTCGGTGTCGCTGAGCCGGTCGACCGAGGCTCCTAAATCGGCGCGGCTGCGGCGGTGGCCGGCGCGGTGCCCCCGGGAGGATGGGTCAGCGGTGGCGGTCACCGGCCGGCCGGCTCCTCACCAGTCACCGTCACTGCTCCACCCCCCCTCCCGTCAGCCCCCCGCAGCCGCTGCCTCGGGCGCCCACGTGCGGCGAGGTCCTCCTGAAGGGGGAGAGGGGAGGGGTATGAGATAAAGCTGTGTGGGGGAGCATTGTGATCGGAATCGCTTTTCGCTGGCCATGTAGTCAGTCTGTGCTGATGGTGACGACTTGGATGATGTTGGTGAATGTGATAGGTACAAAACATCGTGTGCGTGCAATGCAGATGACATTCTGCATAGGCCCCGATTTCTCGACTGGTTTAAATAAGTTTACTGTTTTGTATGCCAATCAATGAACAGAATAAATCCTTAAACGTTTTTTCCGTGTGGGCGTTGAATGGAAATATAATGTAGCTGTTCTAGCTTAGAAACAAGTCCCAACATATATTAAAAAGCGAAAAACCTTTAGAAATGATTTAGACCGAAGAAGGCTAGAAAATGAAAAAGAATTATCATGCTATCAGTTATTAGTAAAGCCAAAACAATATAATAATTACGCGGAGAAAAATATATTGCCAGGTTATTCAGTTCAAATTCGAGATGGTACTACTCAAAATAATGCGAAATCGAAATTGCTAAGAAGCACGCCAGTAATCAGAACTTCATCGATTTTTGTTGAGGGGATCGTGGCACTACAAGACAGTACCTACCAAAGTACTTGCTGAAATATGGCAGCGTAAGTAGGAGGTTCCAATCGGAGCAAAACATTTTCGGAATATCCCGACATGTTCAGAAGATGCGGTTCAGGCTTCGTGATACGGAAAAACATATTTGTTTGCGGACATTTCCTTGGACAGTCTCGTGCCCAAGGGAATGGCTTGTTGTGAAAAATCATTCGCCCAGTTACTTTGTTATCAATCAATAGTTTAACCTGTATAGTGTATATCAAGTGAACATATGATTTGAGTTGTGGCTTTGGAGTATCCCCTTAAAGCTGTTAGCGATATTTGATCCCAATGCACTATATACTTATGCGCATATTGAGGATGATAACATTGAGGGATGGGTTTTACATTTCATATTATGACAAACCTTTTTCTGCTTTCGGGACAAATTCGGACAAACAATGATTTTCGGACAGTTTCGGACGGACAGCTGACCATGGTCTTGGACATCAGTCGGACATTGAACAAATATTTTCTGAAACTGGCACCACTAAAGGGGAGTAAAACACTTTGTCTTTGAGAACCATCACAGTACTTGTTCGAAGTATTCGTCACCATTAGTAACGTACCAGTAAGACGCCTTAAACGGCGAAGAACGAACGAGCCCGAATAAACCCTCGTCAATTTATCACCCGCTCAACGGAGGTTCGTTTTGTGCGAAACATGCGTTTGAATTGTTTTCGTCATGTGTTGTTTTGCCGTCTCAAATATCTGAACTAAATCGATACTTTGAACTAAATAGGTTTTGCAGCGTTATTTGTCATTTGCAATTATAAGCTTCATGTTTGTAGGCATAGACGTATGAGCCGAGGGGGCAGGGGGCAACACCCCCCCCCCAATTTTGAGTCTCAATACCTGGTCCAAAGCTACGAGGCATAGCCCACGACCACCTGGGGACGGGTCGGATCCGATCCCCCATCGGTTTTTCCTAAATAACTTCCGAAGGCTGGTTGCAATATCGATGGTAAGCTGAAATACACATGCACATTTCGCGTCTCGCAGCAAATCGCGCCTCGCAGGCAATTCACGTCTGCCGTCTGGACCGTCCTTCGCTCGAAAATCTCGTCTCGCTCGCAATTCGGCCGAGAACAAGTTGTACTGAGTCAACTCTCTCGCGCGCGAGATAGGAAAACCCCGCGATTCAGGAGCGCGACCGATCTTGCTCGCGAGTTCCGCTTGCGAGTCCCTGCAGCGGAGCTGCGAGACACGAGCGGAAAGTGCTGCGTGTATTTCAATGGGAGTTGCGAGACGCGATTTGTACGCGAGAGTGCCGTGTTTCAGCCTTAAAACTTGGTATTCCTTCAAGTACATCAATTTTAAGTTATCTATGAAAAAATTAGCAGTTGCGTCGAACAAAATGAGATATACAGATTTAAGTAACGTCAGTAGGTACAGTTGCCGCCAGAAGTATCGCTACCCCCTGCCTGGCTACAGCGTAAGGCGCCTGACGCATTGACGCAAACTGGAGCGGTAGGCTGTGCCGCGTCACACCTCGGGCATGGATGAGCCTCGGGTCGCTCAGCCAGTCCATTCTAACCGCCACAGGCGCCACAGTGACACGGCGAGTTACGTTTATGAAGCATAGATATTTATGAAAAGCGCACGATCATCTGACGTGAATATATATATGACGTCAGACGTGGCCCGGACCGTCGGAGGGTCACCATGGTTGGTGGGAGGGAGGGAGCGGGTGAGCTCGGAGTTGGTGTGTGTGTGAGTTGATCCCAGAATACAGGCATTACCGAAGCACATAGTTAAAAAGAGAGAGAGAGAGAGAGAGAGAGAGAGAGAGAGAGAGAGAGAGAGAGAAGAGAGAGAGAGAGATAGAGAGAGAGAGAGAGAGATGGAGAGAGAAGTATGAGAGAGGGTGGGATGAGAGGAAGAGAGTTATGGAGAGGAGAAGAGAGAGAGAGAGAGAGAGAGAGAGAGAGAGAAGAGAGAGAGAGAGGTAGAGAGAAGAGAGAGTATTAGAGAGAGGGAGACGGGAGAACGGGAGACGGGAGACGGGAGACGGGGAAGGGAGACGTGAGACGCGACGGCGAGACGAGACGGGAGACGGGAGACGGGAGACGGGAGACGGGAGACGGGAGAGCGATTTATATTTCTATGAATAAATAAATAAATATATATATATATATATATATATTTATTTATTTATTTATTTATGCACATCGCATTTTGGTCGAAAATAGCTCAGTGTTGAAAAAATCCCCCAAAATCTAGTTTTGAAGTAAATTGCAAATAAAAAAACGTTGAAGCACGTGAAATGACAAGTTCTACAAAATGGCTGTCTCGGACTAAAAAAAAATGTCAAAAAACTATTTGTTTTTACAATACTGACTATACAATATCTTTCAATAATTTTTGCCACCCCAACTTCAAAAGAATTCCTACGCCCCTGTTTGTAGGAAACAAAACATTTTGGATGGGTATTAGACGTATTTTTTTACAGCTGCATCATTTTTATCGTTTAGTACCCTTTGGTTTTGATGCTACGGCGGTGTAATGAAGGAAACATTATGCAATTGGCAATGTAAATATTACAGGCGGATTTTAACAGCGAAATACTGCATTAAAATATATATTTTTACATGCATTTTAGATACGGTACATTGGTCTACATATTGACGGTCGTTTCATCACTTCACGTCCCATAGACCTGCCAAGCACTGATTTAAATTGTGAAGTCGTCATAAACTATGAATTTGCACTTGTATAGCCAGTAACTTTGTACATACCACGCGCCGCTGATCGACACATAGTGCATACGCCGGGCGAATCGTTTCTCTACATCTGCGTTTGACCCGTGTCTTTGCGACTTTTGGTTGCCGAGGTATAGGTCCGGTATTGCAACAATGTTTTGTAGGTAATTTTGTGGACGGAACAGGGGTGCACGTGTTCACGTGCAGTGTGACCCAGAGTTTGACCTGTGCAACATTGCCAGCGGTATGGTCTCAAACCACACACCAAATTTCAGCTGAATAGGTCCAGCCGTTTCTCAGTAGCAGGATAATATTTTCTGACACTCCTGACATGGCACGTGTCACGCGCCGTGATGACCCCTCACGTGATAAAAACATGTCAATAATCATAATGCCATTGCATGGGGCTATCAGATGGCGAAGAGCGCTTGTCAATGGTCAGGGGCCCCTCTAACCTGCACAGGGGGCCTTTTGAATTTTCCAGAGGCCCTCTGATCTATCTATCTATCCAGGGGCCCTCCAGCCTTCTAAGGGGCCCTTAAGAACTAGCAAGGGACTGCGCTGGCTGCTTTGTCGCCTTGTCGACCTTCTCAGAGGGCCCTCCGACCTGTCCTGGGCCCCTTCGTGCTGACTAGGGGCCATTCGGCTTGTTCAGGGTTCATCTGACCTGCACAGAGGCGCTTTGAACTTTCAAGAGGCCCTCCAGCCTGCTCAGGGCCACGGTCTGGCAAGGAACTGCGCTGGCTGCTTTGTCGAACATAATAAATGGGCACCAGGGCAAGCTTGAGAGGCCCCTGAACAGACTCTAATGGGCCACCTGAACATGTTTAAGAGGCCCTGGGCAGTTTTGTTGGCCCCTTGGAGGGCTCAATGTGCCCCTGAACATACTTGAGAGGCCCCTGGGCAGGTTTTTGGGCCCCTGAGTGGGCTCAATGGGCACTTGGACTGGACATGCTTGAGAGGCCTCTGGGTAGGATTTTTGGGTCTCTGAGAGGGCTTAATGGGCCCCTGGACATGCCTAAGAGGCCCCTGGGAAGGTTTTTGGGCCTCAGGACATACGCGAGAGACCCCTGGACAGGTTTTGGGGCCCGTTAGTAGGCTCAATGGGCCCCTGGAAATGCCCAACAGGCCCTATGGATTGGCTTCGGAAGTCCTTCAGTGTCTTTGAGGGCCCTTTACATGAACCAGAGTGATCTCTCACCTGGTTTGAGGGCTCCTCTGTGGCTTTTTGAAAGTCATTCAGCTAATGCAAAGGGTATCTGGGCCATTCTTGATGGGCCCCATTTGACCCGTAAGGGGGGATTGACCTGTTCCCCCTGGCTGTGCCTCTGATCTCAACTCAAAACCCCATTGACAAAGTGTTTTTTTTTGGGGGGGGCTGGGTCTTACATATCAATGCACAACTTACATCTTACATGTCTCGCTGCTTGCGGTTGTGCAATCCCATTTGCGAAATTTCAGCAAACAAGTTTAATATTTGACAATACTAGAAAACATTCCATTTACCAGTGTTAATGATGTAAAATGAAACAACTGCGGTTTAAAACTACTCGTTTGTTGCGATGTTTTGGCGTGCTATAGAATAAGGTAATAACAATGATTGGTGTATTGTATGGACGTTGGTATAAGGGGGATAACTGAGCCATGTTCCTTCTTTTGGGTGGATTTTTGCTGTGATCTTTTTATTGCTAAATGGGAAAAGTTGAGAGAGCGTCTTTAGCCGGCACCGCGTACACCAAACACGTGAAGGTCTTCAGATCCGCAAAACACTTTTGGCATTGGGCGTTGGGTTTCTCTCCAGACCAAATCCAGGCGTTGATCCAGACTTCGGTCAGGGGGGGCGCCACATATACAAAGTTGCGTCCTCCGGGCGCGACATGGGCGTGATCCGGCTCAGGGGGAGGAGGGTGTGCGCCCTAGCGCCCCCTAGATCAGCGCCTGCCCGGATCAAAACTTCACTATTCGCCCAACACAATTTTTTCCTGATATTCCTGCGTCGCTCATCGGTATTGCATTCATTTATAGGTAGGACGATAAGGTAGGGACGATAAGGTAAACATAATTGATATTGCTCCTTAAAGGGATCATAAGACCTTCTTCCACTTTATTGGAGGTGGAAATGCAGTTTGGTACACGAGGCTAAGTTATATTGCAGATTTTAGTCATAAAGCTTGAAAATGTCTCTACTAAAATCACGTTCAAACTTCGTTTGCGTTCCACGCAAATAAGTGCTTCCAACTGGTCGGCGAGCTGCCATGTTCAGAGCCGTAGAAATAAAACACGTCAACCCGTGCCTTTTATCCCGTATCTCCTGCAATGATTATGGGTCCCAAGTAGCGGAAAAAGGCAAAATTTGGTTCATCACTAGTCGTTACATGACTCAGTTAATGCAACTCAGATATATGTAATAAGTCATCACTCTGGCATCCACGTATCATTCCAATAATAGTTGACTCCAAACGCCCCGGTCCGAAGGTTGAAGGGATGACCTCCGGCCGACCATTCTAAGCCCTCAAAATAACAATTAAAGGTATGCAGACATAATTCCTTTGGCCGACCGTCATGGGAAATCAGTTGAAGATGATGACTTAGAAAACTTTTTGTATTATAGGCGATATGATTCGGCTGATGACCGGTATGCATCGTCCTGCTTCAACATCCACATTGATATCCCTGGATCTGTTTATAATTGAGTAGCCGTGTTCAGGGGCGGCGCCACCGGGGGGGGGGGGG
>VOPJ01005461.1:0-14403 GCA_014673585.1 Semibalanus balanoides | reverse complement strand
GCCCCCCTGATTGATGATTTCCCCTGGATCCGCCAGTGGCCATCAGTGGTGTACTTATAAATCAGGCAAGGGGGACATGCCTTAGGAGCATGATTCACAATTTTTAAATCCAAGAACCATCTAGACAACACTTACAAAACCGCTTGCATTATCAGTGGAACAAGCTTTTTCCTGGTTATCTTTAAATTTATACACAAATGGTGCCCGTGCCAGATGGATACAACATATTCTGAAGCGGAACTCGGCGTAAGAGGGCATGACCTCCCATGCCCCTCTTTAATACGTCACAGCCCGCCATAGCATTCCTTATCCTTCCGAACTCTTCCAACTGTGCCTTCTATAGGGGGCATTCCACGACAGATTTTCAAAAATCGATAACATGAAGAATTTTACGAGAAATATAAATCTGTTTTCGGTTTTGAAATCCATATGTAACTTTTTGAGATATTCTGGTCTAAAATTTCCAAAACAATATACACCATAAATTTGTGTTTTTTTCGTTTTAAAATTGCTTATATTTTATAACTTTGTGAGCTGAACAAAAACCTTTATTCAATTTTATTCTATCATTTATATTTTTTGTACCTAAATATTGTTTAATATTTAAGAATACAATACTGAAGCATTACAAAAATAAAATAAAATACTTTTAGAAAATAATACATTTTTCATATCTCGAGATAAATTATAAAGCTTTCATATACATTATACAACCTAAAAATTTCATTTTTTACGGGTAAGGGATATAGGCACAACAAATGAAAAATATGACGTCATCAAAAAATCAAAAGTGAAAATTTTGAAAATCAAAGATGCCCAAAATGTTGCTTAGTTTATTGCAGTCATTCAGATATGCATACATTATGAATTATGTTAAGTGGTTTTGGAGCTACAGGCCTCCAAAGATTACCCTGCAGCGAGACCTCGCAAAAATGCCCGAGGCTATATCTCGAGAACCGTTAACCTTAAAGGGTTAACGTTTTTTAAGTTAAGTTGTTTACTCTTTTGAAATGTCAAATATATTTTTCTTACGGTAAGAAAATATTAGTTTGATCATTGGTTAAGATAAAATTATCGTCTGGAGCCCCTTAGTTGAATTTTTACTTATATTCTGTTTTGCATTTGTTTTGTTTCAAAACTCATAAGCGATCGCCTCTATAAACAGAGTAACGAAGATATTACCTACAATGTCGCACCAATGACAATAAACAAACCCATACAAACAATGTATGTAAAATAGTTATCGAGGCTCTTTTCGGCAGCTGCTATCAGTGCTCACGAGTTGTTTTCTATTGGCCAGCGCTAACAATATATGCTAGCGTTGTAGTTGAGGACAATGAGCCTTCTAGTAGCGAAAGCTCTCTTCGATATTGACATATTATTGTTGAGGACTGCAGAATATATGCACTACCTTGTCGATTTGAAACCTGTCAGGGACTAACTAGTGAACAATCTGGAGGAATATGACAAGATGTACAGTACTACCGGCAATTACAGTTTCACAGAAAATCCGTTTTCAAGCTTCCCTAATACTAGATCAACAACTCCACATGACCAATGTGATGTAGGCATTACCAAGACAAAAGTATCAAATCCAAAAAAAGGAAGTTGCAATTAGCAGAGACAAGCATCTCCAGTGGTCCCGAGTACGGGGCTTTGCACATATCCGCTCAAAGGCCCCCAATTCCTACCTTTAAGTCTTCCTCAGTCCACCCTCCAACCTTTACCCTAAACATAGTTCTATTATCCACGAATTACTTTATTGAACTATCCCCTTCTCTGTAATTAGTATTATTCTAAATTTCAATTATTAATTTTTGGAAGAGAGGTCCAAGGTTGACCTGCCCAGTAGCGACATCCCCCGGTAAAGGCTCTGAGTTTCCAATTTCCTGTATGCGCTATCCGTCACTGCTGAGAAAAAGACCGTACGAAGCCTTAGTTCTACCCGACAAGTCTGTGTTTCGGATTAACGCCTATCGTATGTGAGTTGGACTTATACAAAATGTAGTATCTTCCGTGGTTCGCCTTAGTCAATTACGGATATGTTTTTCTCCGCTCCGACTTAGTTGGAAATCCAACAACATTCGGCCGTAGTGTAAGAACTATCGACAGAATGGCTATGACGCGCAGAGTTTTCAGCTCGATCAAGAGTTTGAGATTATGATCCTTTCGGGGAGCACTGCTCTTTAATTTGGTCTTGGGCATGTCGAATCGATATTCAGGGCATAAGATAACCCTATAGACCATATTTCATCCAAATACAAAATGTGGCGGTGTGAACCCTTGGTCGATCTGTCGTGGAATGCCCCATAGTAGACACAGTTGGAAGAGTGGCACTGCCTTCCTTGCCTAATTTGTTTTGATGAATTAAGCATTTCGGCCCAATCGGACCATTGCATGCCTATCTACATTGTCTCACACTGCAAACCTGCACTGTAAGGCAGGCCTGCATTGCGCAATGGGCATACCTGCAGTGCATGCATATTGCATACCCATTACCCATTACCCATATGCTTTCGGAAGGCCACGCCCGCTGCGGCTAGCGACATCTATAGCTGCGATCGGATAACCGTGCTTTGACTATTCTCCGCCGATGCTTGGATACGAGCTTCAAGTTCGCCTGCGTGGAGTGTTTGTATGGTTTTTGGTCATTGAAACTCCTTTGTTCACACTTCTGGTAAGAACATAGGCGTAGGAGCCGGGGGGGCAGGGGGGGGCAGCTGCCCCCAACATTTTCGGATTTTAACATTACGCCTATGGACGGTGCATGGAAAGAATCGACTTCAAAATGCCTTTTGCCTCCCCAACTTCAAATGAGTTCCTACGCCCCTGGGTAAGTAATGCGTTAAATTAGATTAATGACTGTATAGTGTATGATTGTATTAGATGCGTTAACCCAGCGTTCGCTGGGGTCTCCAGCCACCTTCATTGGATGGGAAGGCGTTTTTCGTCACCCACGTCTAACTCCCGAATATGGTCCGATTTGGATGCGACATGCATGCGGCGATCGAAAGGGTCTCAACAAGCTGAATATAACGAATGCTTAACATGTGGTTTTAAAGGTCATAGGTCTGGTCAAGATCAGATTTAAGGTATTGTCCTTATTTTTTTTCCGCCCCTGTAGCTCAGTGGGAGAGCGCTGGGCTTCTGACCTATCGCGGTAGTGGCAGCCTGGGTTCGAGTCGCTTCGGCGCTCGCTATTTGCTCCTGACTGGGATGGCCTGCGGCCGGTGGCAGTATATAGTAAAGTAATCTTGGGTGGCAATGGTCGCACTGAAGGTCAGGTGACGTCAGTGAGCGGGGTGGACCGTGTCCCGGATGTCGGGCACGTACAACTTTCGTCTAAATTCTGCCGTCCAACAGGAATTGTACGATCGGGTGGTGGGGTCAGGCCCTGTGCAACAAGCTCTGCTTAGCGTGGGTCCTCTGACCTCGGAAAAAATCCATCCATACAAAGCGTTCAGACTAAATTTATTAAAAAAATGAGGTATGTACATACATGAGTGCATAGCCCATACTTCAATCCAAAGCCTTCATTTGCGACCAAAATACGTTCTTGGATTTGTTGGGAGCATAGACATAGGAGCCCGGGGCAGGGGGAAACTGCCTCCTTAACTTTTTAGCGGGGAGAAACGCCCCCCAACTTTTGAGTCTCAATACCTGGTCCAAAGCTACGAGGCATAGCCCACGACCACCTGGGGACGGGTCGGATCCGATTCCCCATAGGTTTTTCCTAAATAACTTCCGAAGCGTTGCAGATATCGATGCAAAACTTAGTATACCTTCGCGTACATCAATGTTACGTTATCTATTAAAAATAGCAGTTGCTTCGAACAAAATGAGATATACCGATTTTAGTGACGTCAGTAGGTACATAGCATTTTTGGTCGTAAATAGCTAAATGTTGGAGAAATATAATACAAATCTAGTTTTGAAGCAAATTGCAAATACAAAAACGTTAAAACATGTGAAATGACAAGGTCTACAAAATGTCTGTCTCGGATTAAAGCAAGCTTTTTGACCCCCCAAAAAAACTTTTTAAAGAATTCCCCCCCCCCAACTTCAAATGAGTTCCTACGCCCCTGGTTGGGAGTCATAAAACCAATGTAAGAAATCTGATATATCCATTTGGAATATAATGCCACTTCCTTTCTTTGCACTTTTTTATTTGCTATTTCCTTTAAAACCCAATTTTCTACGATTTGTCAAACATGTATTGTTTTCCCACAAAAAATGGCATGACATGACGTTGATTAAAGCGTCATTATCTCCCAAAGATATAGGTACTCTACCGTGGGTCCTGCCGGTACTCTACAGACTGGCAGGGCGATCTACTCATTGGCGGTGGTCTCTAAAGGCCGGCAGAGGGCCCTCTAAAGGCCGGCAGAGGGCCCTCTAAAGGCGGCAGAGGGGCCCTCTAAAGGCCGGCAGAGGCCTCTAAAGGCCACAGAGGGCCCTCCTAAAGGCCGACAGAGGGCCCTCTAACGAGGGACGGCAGAGGGCCCTCTACAACGGGCAGGGCCCTCTAAAGGGCCTACAGAGGGCCTCTAAAGGCCGGCAGAGGGCCCTCTATACAACCGGGAGGGGCCTCTAAATGCCGGCAGAGGGCCTCTGCAGGCCGGCAGAGGCCTCTAAAGGCCGACAGAGGCCTCCTACAACGGGAGGGGCCTCTAAATTGCCGGCAGGAGGGCCTCTGTAGGCCGGCAGAGGCCGGCAGAGGGCCCTCTAAAGGCTGGCAGAGGGCCCTCTAAATGCCGGCAGGGGCCATCTGCAGATCGGCAGGGCCCTGTAAAAACTGGTAGAGGGCCCTCTCCACCCTGGCTGCTGGCTGGGGACCTTTTTTACGTAGGTATTTGCATATACATCTGTGATTTTCACGGATCGGGTACACCCATGGATGCCCACTTAATTCTTCCGATTGGCTGGGTCGAGTGTGAATTTGTACCCTTTTTATGGGTGCTGGGCGGGCATGATGGGCAGGCAATTTTTAAGTTATGTCGCTTAGCTTTATTTATTTCACTTTGCATGGCAACCAATGTTTAACTGGGTAAATATGTTGTTAAATGATATAGGACACAAACAATAAACTTTGGAAATGCTATGAGAACAAGAAATCATGGTAAGTACTAACTACTAGTGGTGTAAGCTTACAAAAATTCACAAATCATGTTCGCTCCAGTCTGATCCGATATGACAATGTTCATAGGCGTAAAGGCCGGGGGCAGGGGGAGGGACAACTGTCGCCCAACATTTTCAGGCTGGGGGGATCCAACTGCGCGCAAATCGGCTCGTAGCTACGATGGTGCGTAAGTTGGCTCGGAACGCACTTTGGGTGGGATCCACCTGCGCGGAGGAGCTAGTTTTGGTGCGTAAGTCGGCTCGTTAAGTGGTCGACTTACGCGCCTAACTTTACGATTTATTTTACCCCCGCGTAAGTCAGCGCGTAGCGTGTCTCATCTGTTTCTAATAACAAATATATTGTAAGAGGAAATATTCCCAGGTTGAATACTTGCATATGCTAGATGATATTGTGGGCACATGATGATTATAAAAAATAAGGTGTTGGGATATGATACCATACCAGAAATGCAGGTTTAAGAAAAGGTAGCATTATCATGAACACATCTTATCTTTATCAACATATAAAAAAATACTTGAGACCATCGCGTTTGTTTCTCTCAAGACGCTTCGAAAAACTATTACATGATGACCTCAAAGGTCAACTGTGACAATTTTGACCCAGGTCCAAGGTCACGGGTGTGTGACCCAAGTAGTCATATTGTATTATGATTTCGGATTCGTCTTGACGAGGCAAGCAAAATTGATACCATTTGTGCGTCTTCTATCGTTATTATAGTCGAGTTATTTGAAACAAATCAACTACGTTGTGACCTTTCAGATGACCTCGTATATGTCACTTATCAATTGCTTCCTGGTTAACGAAACCCTTCTTCGGCGCGCTTCGACGGACTTGCCATATCTTCGTCCCATGCGTGCGTGCGTGCGTGCGTGCGTGCGTGCGTGCCGTGCGTGCTGGCGTGCGTGGTGCGTGCGTGCGTGCGTGCGTGCGTGTTGTCGTGCGTGCGTGCGTGCTGTGCGTGCGTTGCGTGGCGTGCGTGCGTGCGTGTGGTTGTGGTGTGGTGTGTAGGTGTGTGTGTGTGTGTGTGTTGTGTGTGTGTGTGTGTGTGTGTGTGTGTGTGTCGCCCGACCCAACGTAAACTCTCTCCGCGTGTCCGTCACCCGTCCCTGCCCATGAGCCTTGTAGTTGTTTAGACGCCCGGTCGGCCTCTGGCGACTCTGTTCGCCCTCAATAACCCATTAGCCGCTTCGCCGCTAAGGCCCCATTTGCTCGGTGCTGAAGCAGGCTAGTGCTCGTGTGATCGCGAGACGCGGAGACGACTGCATTGAACACTAGCTATGGGTTAGATGACATGGCCCGCTGGGGCCAGCTCGAACTGGCTGAGCCCATTCAGCTGGCCATAGAGCCAGTCTGGCTCTATGACCACCGACCACAGTCGCCACTCCAAGATGCCTCTCACACGTCGACTGAGCGGGAGAGAGGCCCCGGTTACGGCAGTGCTGATGGATGATACCTTGAAATTCCCCTCCCTCTTCCTCCGACTTTAACGCGAGTTCCACAGCCGCTATTGATAAGTCGAAAATTGCTTTGACACGATGGGATTTTCGCCTTACGAGTAAACTACTACCGAGTCAGCTGGGCCTCCGACGTTTAAACGTGCGAAATCGGGATTTAATTCGCTACGGCGCTGGCTTAGACTAAATAACCACCGATCAGCCCCTCTTTCTTTTGGATCCCTTCCGACTTTCTCCGCAGCCAACTTACGCACGCCAGGGAAGGCGGAGTTTAATGCAAGTGCGTAAGGAAAAGTTACGCGCCTTTTGGATTCCCCCCAGCCTCAGATTTTAGTTATTACGCCTTATACGGACTTGCATGGAAAGAATCGGAACTTCAAAATGCCTTTGCCCCCCCCAACTTCAAGTGAGTTCCTATACGCCCCTGACACTGTTGACCGAAAGTGTTTGATGAGTCCAAGCCAAGAGCCTATTTTTAAATCCTAAACAATCACAAGCACTCCTCTCTGAGCCATTTCAAATCACATCTGGATGCCAACTGGGCACTGGGCAAGTGGGCAGGCATTAACTTTCACATCCGTGATAAGTCCCTCAGTACAATTAGCTTGGTCAGCCGGTCAGGGGCCCATCTAACCTACATAGGTGTCCTTTGGTCTGAATAGGGGCCCTCCAGCCTGCTCAGCCTGCAGAAGCGTAGGAACGTGACAAAAAGTGAGGGGGCCAGCGAAACTTCAATCTCGTCTTGAGGGCCAAACTCGATCCCTACACAGATTTCTATGCTTTTGAAGCTCCTTTCGTCTTCGCGGATTCTTGTTGCCTTTTTAATTTTATAACAACACTAAACGTGTTGATTAGCTCACCAAAATGGACAAAAAGTGGGGGGGCCCATGGCCCCCCGCGTTCCAACGCCTATGTGCTCAGGGGCCCTTAAGACCTTGCAAAGGACTGCGCTGGCTGCTTTGCTGTCCTGCCGACATGCTCATTGCTCAAGGGGCTCTCCAACCTGCCAAAGGGCCCTCTTTGCCTGCCATGTCGCTGCCGAAGGCATCTTGCCGCCATTGGAACTGTAATCAAGGGGAGTCACATTTTGGGAGAATAGCGCATTGCGCACATGAGCTTGGGCCAGTGGCTTGCGCATAAATTCACAAAGGACCAAGTCATTGCCTTGAGAGGCGCCACCCGATCGACAGGGGCGCCACCAAAATGGGCGCAAATTTAGCGGGGCGCCTCTCTTCCGCACGTGCTCGTCGTGCCTTAAATATTTTGTGGGGTGCCATCACTAAAACAAGAGGGGCGCCATCACTAGCCGGAGGGACGCCATCACTAGCCGGAGGGGCGCCGTCACAAACCGGAGGGGCGCTGTCATTAGCCGGAGGGACGCCATCATAGCCGGGGGGGGGGGGGTGCCTTCACACGTGGCGCTCTGCACCGTGTGACAACAGGGACACGTGGCATTCTCTGACCGTGTGTAAGCATGGAACACGTGGCGGCTCTCACCGTGTACACCAGGAATACGTGGACTTTTTTACCGTTCGGTGCAGAGGTGCTGAAGCTGAAGTAAACCGCACTGAAAAAAAATCCCCAAGGTGTAATTGGGTGGGCAGATTGCCATGTTAGTCCCCATGCGCTACTAAAATAGCACCTTTTTAGAAAAGGTGGTGTACCTACACCCTATTTAGAATTTGATAAGCTTACTAGTCTAGGCCTAAGCTTCTTGATGGGTACTTTTAAAAGGCACCTTTTCTAAACACAATAAATTTCCCTTGCATTCGAGGTTATAAAAGGACTGACCACTAGACAGAAAGCATCACTAGCCCTGGCATTCATTTTTGGGTCAAGGTCGGAAGGCATTTCTTGAGTTTTGATGCTTATGACGTCATCGAATTGGTCGCGCGGCTTGAATGACTTAGGTTCATGCATTTGTGCATATGATGTGAGACGCGTCTGGGACACCAATTCGTGGCGGATTCCAGAAAATCTTCAAGGAGGGGGGCCAATCAAATGCAGTGGTGCCCTACTATAACCAATCTGGAAAGCTCGACGGATTCGGTCACTATATTCTTGGGGTGCCCCATTTCAGCTTTTTTTTCTCAAATTGTTTATGACCCTCAGGTTTCAGCAGACGGTGCCCGCTCAAGCCGGCCAGAGGCCCTCAGGCGACAAGGGTGCCGCTGAGAGTGCCCCTCAGGCGACAAGAGTACCCCTCAGGCGACAAGAGTGCCCCCTCAGGCGACAAGAGTGCCCGCTCAGGCGGCCAGAGTGCCCCCTCATGCGGCCAGAGTGCCCCTCAAGTTCGAGGCCCAAGGGGGGGGGGGGCATGGCCCCTTGCCCCTCCTCTGGATCCGCCACTGCATCAATTAACCCTTTGAAGTCAGTTTTATAGCCAATTTGTTATTGTCTGATGTTTTTTCTTGGATGGCGGTGGCCAAGTACGATTTTAGCCACTCGAGTCAGCGCAGTTTCTGGTTCCTGTGACCAGTGCGTTTTTCGAGTGATTCTCACTATTGTTGTATCGAGCCATCCGTATTTATTTGAGACTGTTGAATACCCAAGTTTCTCAGCCAGCATTGGACTAGCTCAGATAATCCACTAACTTATGTCAACTGCATGGTGGCACGTCAACAAAGTATGATCTTCCTAACTTGCTGGACATTGGCTCCGCGCACAGATGGTACTCCTCAGAAATTGACCACTGACCCACTCATCGTGGCTGAATTTAGGTGAATCGGCTGGGTCACGTGATCAGCTGACCGGTGAGGATGCCCTGAGGCAAGGTCATGATTTACTCGCACTGATTCTTCAGGAGTACAGGAAAAATACAATACAATGACCAAGGGCTAATCAATTTCGGGACACCCTGTATGTATAAAGCTAAAAAACGTTAATTTTTAGAACAGCGGATCTGGGCTCCCGTTTGCTCCCCATTCAGAACTTTGCCTAGGATCTCAGACCCAGTGGATCATTGGCCAATTGTGAGGGGGATTTAGGATTCCTGTGTGCAATTCGTAAAATTGTAAAGGAAGATCTGTGATCCCAGTAGATCCGGAATAGGTACCTACAGATCGAAGGGTACAGATTCTGGGATCCGTTTTTGGGATCTATGCACGTGTCTGAGAGGTCAGCTTACTCCAATCTGGAAGTGTTGAAAGAATATTTCTCAAATTCCCACACACATTTAAATATTCGCGGACGAGAGATGTCCATATATGTCCTAAAGACGAAATTTGTGCACGCACATGTTGTATTGGTAAATATGTTGTTGGACAGTTTATCGTTATACGTTAAAATTGCGCTCTTCTTTGCTGGTTGAGGACGTTGAAACTTGAAGAAAATTAGAGCTCTCATAGGACACAGCTAGGACTACCTGGTAGGACACAGCTTCATAGGACTACCTTGTAACAAGGTGAAAAACCTCGGATTATTTTCGACAGAATCTTTGTCCTTGGGATGATCACGTGACCTCCATCAGTCGCGGCTGTAATCGGAATGTTTGGCCGGTCTCTCGCATGTGCCGTCACTGCACCTACCCGATGGTGTCATCCCACGACACTGGGTGTCAGCTCTCGTTTTCTCCTCGCAGGTCGCTACTGTTCTCAGTGTACGGTAACGGCTGACATAAAATTATGATAGAAATCCAGAAGATCATCAATCATGGCGCTCGTGTGATCTTCGGGAGGCACAAATTTGACCACGTTTTCGACCTGCGGGAGAGGCTGGGCTGGCTCCAGGTGCAGCAACTAGTAGAGTTATTATGTACACTGTGTTTACCGCACAAAGGTACTGAAGTACGGGAAGCCAGAAGCGCTGGTGTCTGTCCTCTCCAAGTGTCTGTCCCCGCTGCCATACCATGCGAGAGCCGAACACTGAGAGACGCTTCGAGAACTTTGTAGATTCTAATGAGACCGTTACAGCGCAATCCTGTCTCTGCAGAGGAGCCACACTTTTGGAGACGCTTTCACAACATAAAAAGTTCTCAGGTTCTCATTAAGAGACATTTTATCTTCCGCTGAGAATGTTACAAGTGTTGCGTAACATTCTCAATTAACATCATTTTGAGACCATGTAGATCGCGAGCATTCTCCACCGAGATAATTAAGTTCACATAAATGGTCTCAGGTTCTCATTATGAAGACACTTTATCTTCGCCGAGAATGCATCAGTGTTCGTAACATTCTCAAAGATTTGGTTTAGGGAGTGACCGCTTCGGTCCTGACGAACCATTGCGCAGCCATAGAAAGACAAGGGGTAAAGTAGGTAAAAAGAGTAGCTGACCGGGCAGCTGACTCATGAACAGGCCCTCACTCGCAGGACGAAGCTGCGAGGAGAGCCACGCCATGCCGAAGGCCTCCGACTCCCATAGTGCGGCTCGATGGCCGTCCCTTGCCCAGTGGCCAGCGGCCATCAGACGCAGGTAAAGGTAAATTAAATATATATATATATATATATAATAAATAATGAAGCAAATCGAATGGAGTAAGACGGAACAAAGAGTGATAACAAAGACGAGTGAATGTAAGAAAAGATGATGACGAGTGATTCTGAGCGGCGTGGCACGGCACCGATGAAATCAATAGTCGAAGAGGCGTGATAAACGAAACAAAGGCGAAATAACATAAAACATGACGCGCGCGGACTGTGATGACAAACGCCATTCTAGCGGAGAGTCCGGGACAGGCTCTGTAAAGACCACGTAAGATTATCATCAAGGTTCTCACAGCGACCATGTAGAGATTCTCAAGGTTCTCAACAGCTGACAGCAAAAAGGGCCGGCCGGTTCAATCCTCGGTTCGGTAAAATTCTGAGAATGTGGGAAAAACTTTGAGAATGTGTAGACTGCCTGATAGTCTCGTAGACCAAAAATGATCAGCGACCAGCATCGAGATAATATAATCTTCTCAGGCAAGACCATCCACTGAAAAGTCTCGAAATGGAGACCGTGCAGACTTCTCATGGAATATAACTTAGCTTAAGTTTTAAAAAGTGTTTCTGAGCGAAGCACCAGGCAGGACAGTCTGTTTCATGTTCCCCGATCTAGGACGGAGGCCGGGAAGAGACGTTTCTCCAGTCGTGCTCCCAGCTTGTACAATAGTATGCCAGCTGGACTTGCGGAGCTGGGACAGAGGAGTTTTGGCCGAGCACTAAAGCGCGAACTTTTAGCCGTTGCGGCTGCGGAGAGAGGGTGACTACCGCGTAACTGCTTCTGGGGCATGCCGGGGTGTACTGATGCATGACTTTTGTCATGTCACGATGTGTTTCAAATAGCGATTGTGAGTGTCAGTTTTGTTTCACTCCCCTTTGTTTCCCATTTTGACTCGGGCTTAACACGCCATTGGCCGGGGGGGGGCGAAAAAAACGCCCCCCCGTCAGGGATTTTCACAATAGTCTCACAAACGAACAGCGCTATCAACGCCAACTTCGGGTACCATTATACCCTACATCAATTTGGCGTCTTCAATCAATGCAAAAAAATCGGATTTTTTTTTATCGAGTTATATGCAAAATTTAGAAGTTAATCAAAGAATTATCAAAAGGTAATCAAATTGACGTCACTACACACCACTTTTGGCGCAAATATCAGCTTAGCTCTAACAGGCTGTAAAATAGACCATTAATTAAGCAAAATGCAATTCAAAAAGGTCAAAAGAAAAGCAAATTGCAATGGATAGGAAAATGGTATGTCGTTTTTGAAAATTTTGGATTTTGAACCCCCCAAAAAACATTTTTTTTTTATGTTGCGACCGACGGCTTGTTGAAGCGGCGCCCGCCCGCTGGCTGGCGTCGCCGTGGCCGCCGGCCACGTGGCGGCCATGTGCACGGTGTTTCGCCCGGGGCGAGGCCCTGCTCGGGTTGAGGTGAGGTGTACGGGCTTGTGATTGGTCGCTGGTGACCTGCGCCGCAGTTGAACAACGCAGCGACCAAATGCGCGCAGTGAATCTCGGGCCCGACGCTCCATGCGCCGGCCTCACTCTATCGCTATGTTTCACGGGGCTCAGGCGTGTGGTGACCAGTGGAGAGCGTTAATACACCTCCATTGGGAGTCCCGGTATTTGTGAGGAGAAGTGACGGGGATAAGTGACGAGGAGAAGTGACGTGACATAGTTGGCAAGGAGAAGTGAACGAGAGTGCAGTTGCCGTGAACGAATGGTGGCGTCTATTCGTGTGGGGACCACTGAGATCCCTTCCAGTGTCCTGGGACTCTGCATTTCTATTCTTACTTGGGGTGTGTGAGGGAGGCGGCCGCGGTGTCTCGCATCGAGTCATCGAGGCTTAACTCGAATTCCGTGTCTCCGCCATGCGAGACGCGGGAAATCGGGGCTTCTTTCATCAGGGGTACGGCAGTCGGCTTCGGCTACCCTCGCCATCGAGGGTGCCAAAGCATCAAAGATCCGTCTGATCTCAGCGGCCTCGCCATCGAGGAGCTGAGATCAGCCGGCGACTGCCGCCTTCCTTACCATCCTTAACCAGAATCCGCAACTCATCATCTTGCCACTCAGTTAGCAAATAAATCAGTGTCGCCGAACGAATTTGCAATACCAGGGGAAATCGTGGCGACATGTTCTGGTCTACCGGGCCGG
This sequence comes from Semibalanus balanoides, assembly GCA_014673585.1. Taxonomy (NCBI): domain Eukaryota; kingdom Metazoa; phylum Arthropoda; class Thecostraca; order Balanomorpha; family Balanidae; genus Semibalanus; species Semibalanus balanoides. The sequence continues at coordinate 1,234 of VOPJ01005461.1, read as the reverse complement.
ATCACGGCTAGTGATTGTATGACAAGATGGGCAAGAGGAGCAAGAGGAGAAGAGATAAGCAAGAGGAACGCGAAGCGAAACCAGAGGATCCTACCATGGATGGAACTCATCGTGTCACCAGAGACAAGGACAAGGATCTGGCTGGCCTGCGACGGCAACGCGGCTGCAAGAGGGCGGCCGTAACTCGGGTTTGCAAGACTATGCAGAAGGAGATATCCAGCCAAGCAGGTCGCGACAACATCCAGAAGGTCAACACGAGACTAGAAGAAGCTTTCGAAGACTTGAGAAAGATTCACCAGCTGTACGAAGGACTGATAGAAGATGAGAAAATTGAGGAAGCGCAAGAGTACGCAGATCGTCTAGAAGAAGAGGAATTTGAAATTCGAAGGAAGGTTCAACAGTATCTTCAACAGCTAGACGAGGCTCAGTCGTCAGTCGCTGCTTCTCGCCGGGGCTCCAGTCACGCAATGTCGCGTGCTACAGCGGTGTCAGCCGCCTCAATCCGGTCCAAGGAAGCGGCGGTGGAATTGGATGGTGCGGACCAAAAATTGCGCGACGTCGAAGCGCAGCTTGAAGAAGGACGCCGTAACAGGCGGGACCAACTGCAGAGTGAAATGGACCGACTGCAGAACGAGAAACGCCGACAGCAGGAGTGGTGGGAATTTGAGGAGCGCGACAGAGCATTGCAGCTGAAAGTAGCTAGAGAGGCCCGAGATCGGGCGGCCCGAAAGGCACGCTTCTACCGCGCCGCTGCAGCTGGAGATGAATTGAACTGGGATCGTCGCCATGACTTCGACGAGTATGCTGCTGCGGTGGCGGAGCGAAACATGCAAGCTGGCGAGGATGTCTGTGGGGACACCGCAGCCCCTGCGGGAGTCGACGACATTGCGGCTCAAGGAAACGCGCAGGGCGTCGGCCTAGATCGGCTAGCTGATGCCACACCGCACGTGGTAGGCCCGTTCGCCTCCCAGGGAGACGATGCGTTCAACCTGATTGGCCGCCGACGTTGGCAGGGAGCCACCAAGCCATGGCAGTGAAAAGCGGCAGGCAAGAGTGGTTCTAGCTTGAACCCTAACACCTGGGCGATGCCCGACAACAGTGATCGTCGGGAGTCGCACTCGTCGGGGTCGTCAGCCTTCGCCAAGAGCATCCCGCGTCTTGGCTTACCCCGATTTGGGGGAAAACCGGGTGAGTGGCCTCGCTGGATCGGCCTGTTTAAGGCGTTAGTACACAA